>CM017763.1:25582546-25705567 GCA_008009225.1 Acer yangbiense
CTAATCTGAAAAAGCATTTGACTCGTCTATGGCCACCGGAGGAGAGGCTGTTCGAGGTGGGAGAAGCAGGGATATTAATTCGTTAACCTCCTCAGGGGGAGGCACCGCTGCAATCAACCCTCAACAGGCCCCTCAGAGCAGCGTTTGAGTAGGGGGAGTCTCTCTAATAGCTGGCTCGTCAGCTCCCTCCTCGTCGAAGAAAGACAGAGAAGAAAGACATACTGCACTACCCTAGATGCCCGCTTAGGGGTCGAGCAGCATGATCAGGGGTACCCTCAGCTGGGCGTTTACCTCTACCAGCTCTGGGGATTAGATTCACTTGCAGGATCAAGAAGAGTCTCATGGACATCTGCGTCAAAAGTAGGGAATCACGACCCCTCTGAAGCACCCACTTCTCTTACCTTTACGGCTGGGGGTAGTCGCAGGAGGAGTATTCAAGGAGGGGTAGCCGCAACAGGAGCATTAGCAAGAACCTCTGCTCCGACTAGGGGGCTCCCCGATCCAATACCTCCCCCAGTAGTAACATCACCAGCCTCCTCGCCATCCGAGGGGATTTTCGCCATCCGGCTAGTAATTCCCTCCTTGGCAAACCAGCAGCATGTTTTTACTGTAGCCTTAGAATTCTTTACTGCCCGTGCTTGTAGATCGCAAACTGTGTCAAAGTCACTCACTGCAAGAAAATAGACCGAGTATCACTGCAGAATAAAAGAAGCAGTAATACAAAAGGAAAAAAAAAGAACGGACAACTTACCAACGAGGTAGCCTAGCAGGTAGGCGTGGGAAAATCCATTGAGCGATCATTATTTCCTCATCCAAGAGGAAGGACCTATCCCTCGAGTCTAAAGGAAGGACGGCCGCCGCGGGTGAGGTGAGAGATCTCTCATCTAGCAAAACGGGACGGCTTTCGACCAGGCTTCAGGAGATGTGAAGTGCCTGGGAACTTTCTTCGCTGAAAGATTACAGCGACTGCTGGCTGGCACATCTTGGCCCACTGCCACCAGCAAAAAAAACAACTATTTTTCCACCTTGTTTGAAGTGGAAAGCCCCATATAAAAACCCTTCTTCTCTCGTCACCTGAGATCTCCACCTGACGGGGGTTCGCCGCGCCCTCAGGGTCCAGCTCTCTACAGGTGAAGATGAAGGAAATACGTGCCCCCCATTGCCCTCCTGTCTTAGCGTGTAAAAAATGGCGGATCTCACGAGGTGTAGGGGCCCATAACCTTTCAACTTCCACATTAGGCACAGGCACATTATATCCTATAACTATTTGGGCGAGTTGTGCCGACGCAATCGGGCCTCCACGAGGAACCTGGCGATGAAAGGCTGAAGGGGAAGGGTACCCCACAGCTGAGCATGGCGCCATAATAGCGACGCATTCTCGGGGGGATTCCAGACGGCTCGATCACCAGGTAGCATCAAGGTCACCGAGTCTGGAATATCGAAGCGACTCTTGTACTTGAGGAGCTCGCCCTCGCCAACCACATTAACTTCCGTATCGAAAGAGCATGGACGATCTAACGAAAAATGCAGCCTATCTCGTTGATGGGCTTCAACGTCAGAATCAATAGTCGTATGCGCATCCAGTAGGGACTCACGAGGAGCCCTAGAGGCGCGTCGTTTGCTGCCACTTGGTTTAGAAGACCTCGGCATCGTTGGAGAATCACTAATAGAGGACGAAGGAGAAATATTAGGGATAAAATTATCTTCAGAAGATGGAACGAAAATAGAAAGTGGAACCGGAGAATCCGGGCAAAAATTGCGAATCAAAGATTCATTTTGTTAGCAGTACATTTATCACCAAGCTCTATAGCTTGCATCATCTGATTAAAAAGAGCAGAAAGCAATGAGGGATCCATGAAAACTCACCAGAAAAACCCTAGGTTCGAAGGATGAGCAAGAAGATTGGGAACGTCGAGTTGTAAGCACGATCGATTTCGAGGCAAGCCGTCCGACAGGGAAACGAAATGGAAGAAATTCGTGGCAGAAATTTCTGAGGGAGATGAAGGAACTCTGTTTTGAGAGAAGGAGAAAAAAGAAAAATAAATGGAGAGAGCAAAGTGGGGAAGAAGAAGCGACCGGGCCTTAAAAAGAGGGAACTTTGAAATTAAAAAAGAATAAAAAAAGGGGAGAGAAAATCAAATAAGAGATATGCAATTAATGTGAGTGACGGCCACAGTAACCAACCGCAACAGTCACCACCAAATATTGGACAGGTGGCGTCTCGGGGATCACCAAGCAGTCGGAATGTCCCTTCACCTGTCAAGTAAGTGGAAGCGCTGAAAGTTGTGTGGTTAAAATTAAAAGCTTACACCGAAAGAATCAACCAATCAATGCAACGCGTGGTGAAAAGAAGAAAGAGGGAGTTAATTACAAAAGGCGCCGAAATCTTAAAGGCATAGATATAAATACTGCTCGCAGAGGCAAATGAAGTAAAAAGAGCAAGTCATTCGCCCAGCTCGAAGTATTTATGGGGTTATTGTTGTATGTATAAATTCGCCAAGCAGACACGTCACCAAAGGAGTCAATAAATGATGAAGAAAAGGTTGCCACGTCACTCGTTGACCGGGTCAAGGGAGAAAATGTGGCCAGTCAGAATGTCAATGTCTTAAATCAATAGTCAAAGGTGTGGTCGCCAGAGCTAGATATATACTCGCCAAAGGTAGAAACGTGGTCGCCGAAGGATAATACCCAGGAGTGATGGTGCTCGCTGCATCAGCATACTGGGTCCAAAGCGACTCGGCAGAAACACAGAAATAAAACCATAACCTCTAAAAGACTCATGGCAGCAAGGAATCATAAAAAGGAAAAGAGATAGAGCATATCCGGATCCGTGACAACATGAGAATCCTAGTATGAATCAAATGGGGAATCCTACCACCAACTCGGGAGCCATTCGGCGGTTCAATTCGGCGGCCTGGCCGCCGATTGAAACCGCCGATCGGTGCGTTTCAAAGGCAAAATTGTATTTTCACCTGCCCTGTTTTTGGTCTCTATAAATACATCCTTATCTCTGGTTCAGAATACAAGTCTTGCATCCCAAGAACCCTAGAGAGATATTTAGAGAGACTTGAGAGAAAAAGCTTAAAGATCATATCTTTAATTCTCTAAACCCATTCCCACATGCACAAATCATCATCTAGGCATCATCTAGGTTCATCTAGCATATGCTAATGCATGGGTCTTCTTCAACACACATGGTATGATTTGTTGAACACTTTTATCTTACATAATTAGTGTTTCTACTTATCAATTTTATCTCATATTTTACTTATATGTGTTTAGATTAATTTCTACATATAAGATTGAGATTATGTGTTGATTGAGTTATTATTTGTTAGCTAGGCTTTAATGTTCATATGCCATCTAGCTAATTGATCTCATTTGTTGATTGAGATTATTTTTTCATAGCTTATTTGATTAGGTCATTATTGCCTAAAAGCTATGCCATGAATATCTTGTGTGATGTATTGATAACTAGGTTGATAGATTGTTTTTTAATCAACTAGTTAATCCTTTGAATGTTTGTGGGTTTTATATGATAGCTTTGTATCTAGGATTGGTTATCCTTTACTTAGCTAAAGTTATATGCCATGACATATAGCTATATGTGATATCTAAGATTGATTATATTGTCATCTTATAATCCTAGGTAAGCATTTAGAGTACCCTAGCTCTTATTGCATTAATTGAATATTCATACATATTCACATAGGGTTGTGCATCTCTTTTGAGAGATTGAAGTCTTGGTCTAGGGTTGCTATTACAGGCCCGCTGGGTAGTAGTGGTGGGTTACAGACTGGGATTGGCTGTAAACATCATTACAAGTAGTGACTTCGAGGATCAAGCAAATTGGACTAGAGCCGTTATAAAAGGCCCGCGTGGTAGATTAGAGGGTGCTCACGCCAAGAGTAGTGTATCAGGGGATATCACTAGGGATTAAACCAAGAGTGGCGATTGGTAGTGTCCATAGCCTGAGGTTATCTAGGGTGAGGGTCCGAGAATCACTTGAGGGTGTAACCGTCTTTTCATATAGTGGATTTCGAGGTTCGAGTGTGGCGCACTTACCAGCCCGTGGTTTTTCCCTGTTGAGGGTTTCCACGTAAACATCAAGTGTCATTTATTATTTCCGCATCTTATTACACTTGTATGTATTGTTGACTTGCTAGGGGTATTTTCGTAAAATTGACTTGCATGCGAAAATTGGGTAATAATTAGATAAAATCTATTCACCCCCCTCTAGCTTTATATATTAAACGCACCTCGAGTATTTAATTACTTTCAAGATTCGCTCACTGAAGGAGCTTTTTTCTGCAAGTCAAGAATCCTTCGCAGCACGTTTGGAGGCTGAGGAGGTTAAGGAAAAAGTTGAGCATGAGGCGCTGGACTTGCGCAATCAGTTGTCTTCGCGTGAACTCATCTTTGATAATCTCAAAGTTGTGCTGGAGGTTGAAGCAGTTGATCGTTTCAAGAGATCCCCTGCCTATGATATGCTTTTGCTACGCGAGTTTGAACGAGGCATGAGGCAGTCGAAGAAGTTCTTCGCCATGAAGGACCATTCGAATGAGAATGCTCTGAAGCGCTTCGACAGGTCTCTTCAATCGCATATGGCCAGCGGAATGGGTTCGATTGAAGAGTAAATAAAACGGTGGAAAGCCCACTGCCGCTATAACAGGACTGAGCCTCATCCTATGCATTTAGAGATCCCCAGCAAGCGTGCTTTCAATACTTACTATTCGGGTCAGAAGGGCAGCTTTTCTGGCTCTGGTGCTGAACCTGACTTGGGCCCTGTTGCTGGTAGGGATTATGGGCCTTTTATGCCGGATGGGGATAAGGACGTTACCTGGCCTTCTGAAGATGAGATGGAAGATGAGGAAGACAGTGAGGGCCCTCCTGCAGCTAGTTGATACTTTGGTTTTAAGAGTGCCAAAATTGTAAATGTCTATACACATACATTTTTTCTTTTGAACCTTCGATTGTAAAAGGCTTCTTAATTTTATAGATTAATTTATAACTCCTTCAGCTTTATTTTGTTCAGCTGCCTTTGCTGAGTTTTCGGCTTACTTAGTTTTTTCACCAAGTTTTTAGCGTATTTATAACTTTATTCAGCTGCCATTGCTGAGTTTTCGGCTTACTCAGTGTTTGTCAGGACGTATCCGACCACACACCAAGTTTTTTAACATGTTTATTTATTTGTTCAGCTGCCATTGCTGAGTTTTAGCATACGGTTGGGACGTCTCCCATTTGCTTTTTGCTTATCTTTTTTGTTTTCAGCTGGCTTTCTTGCTTCTCTAGGGATTTTATTTCCCTTTGACAGCGATCGCTGATTTTTACAACTTGAGATTTTTATTTTTCCTTGCCAGGTCTCATTGCTGCGAGTATGAAACTCGTCTTTACGCAATGGTGGTGGTGTACGATGGCGAGTGCCCCTTATGACCAGCGAGTGAAATCATGATTTTTTAGTAATAAATTACTCTTTATTGAATACCTCCTGCAACTTTTGTTAATATAATCACAGAAAAAATGCTAAAACTTTAAAACTGTCTAAGAAATAAAAAGGGGTGAAATAAATCCTAAAAGTAATGAAAAAATCAAGGGTAATATATCTTCAAGTACTGCGCATTGCATGGACGAGGTAGTTTGCCTAAACCCTCTCGAGTAATGCGATATGCCCCGTGACCAGCTATGCCTGTAATTTGATAAGGCCCTTCTCATTTGTCTGCGAGTGACCCTGCAGCTTTGTCTCTTGTTCCTGAGTTCACCCTTTTCAGCACTAAGTCGTCAAGCGAGATCCTTCTTTCACGCACATGTGAGTTGTAGTATCTGGCTACCCTCTGTTGGTATGCAGTATTCCTTATTTGTGCGCGCTCTCTTCTTTCTTCTAACTCATCCAAACCGCATTTTAGCATATCAATGTTGAGTTCTGGTTGAAAGAGCTGTACCCTTGGTGAAGAGAATGCTGTTTCTACGGGAATGACAGCTTCAGCCCCATATGCCATGGAATATGGGGTCTCACCTGTTGAACCCCTTTCTGTGGTTCGATATGCCCAGAGTACCTGTGGTAATTTATCTGCCCAGCTCTCCCTTTTTTGCTGCCAACTTAGCTTTCAGGTTGTGTTTTATGTTCTTGTTCACTGCTTCAGTCTGGCCATTCGTCTGTGGATGTGCTGGGGAGGCGTAGTAGTTGTTGATGCCGTACTTGTCGCATAGCTCCCTGAATTTCTTACTGTCGAATTGGGTCCCATTGTCCATGATGATGGTGTTTGGTATCCCGAATCTGTACAGGATATTTTTCTTCACAAAGCTTATAGTGTTTGCTTCTGTTATATGTACCAATGGTTCGGCTTTTACCCACTTCGTAAAATAATCCACAGCTACTATAGCGTGCTTTGCTCCTCCAATTGCTGTTGGCATTGGGCCGTTCAAGTCAATTCCCCACATGGCGAATGGCCAAGGCGAGGTAATATGCTTCAAGAGTTCAGGTGGTTGGCAGATGTTATTGCCAATCTTTTGACATGCCTCACATCTCGCTGCCACTCTTTTGGCGTCGGCGAATAGTGTTGGCCAATAAAAACGCTGTCTTAATGTTTTGTGGGCTAAGCTGACACCCCCAGCGTGGTTCCCACAGTTCCCACTATGTATGCTTCTCAGGATACCTTCTGCTTCTCCAGGCCCGACACATCTCTGCAGTGCCCTTGAGTACCCCATTTTGTACAGTTCTCCATTGAGCACTGAATACCTTGTAGCTCTGTACTTCAACCGTTTTGCTTCCAATGGGTCACTTGGGAGTACATCATTGACGAGATATTCTTGGATTGGTGTGACCCAGCTGTTCCTCTTACCAAAGACTGCCCCCACTTCCTTTGATTTGACTATACTCGGCTGTAATAGGCGGATCATAGAGATAGTTTTGGGCCAGATGTTGATTGTGGCGGATGCTAACTTGGCCAAGGCGTCAGCCTGCTCGTTTTCTTCTCTGGGGACATGAATAATTCTGTATTCTTTAAATCTTTCCAGTAGCTCCCTTGCTAGCTTTAGGTAGGTGATCATGCTTTCATCTCTCACCTGGTATTCATCTAGCACCTGATTAACAACAACTTGAGAGTCACTGAAGATTTCTACCTCATCTGCTCCTAGGACGGTGCAAACTTTTAAACCTGCTATGAGTGCCTCGTATTCAGCTTAATTATTAGTAGCTTTGAAGTCAAAACGCAAGGCACATTCGACTGAATCTCCTTCCGGAGTTGACACTACTACCCCTGCCCCGCTTCTGTGCGTGTTTGACGAGCCATCAACACGGAGTTGCCATTTGAATACTTTCTTATTTTGCTCCACCATCATTCTCGCCACCTCTATACTTGGCTCGGTGAACTCTGCTACAAAGTCTGCCACTGCTTGAGCTTTAATTGCCGTCATTGGGAGATACTCTACATCGAATTCACTTAACTCGATCGCCCACTTCGTTAATCGACCGGATACTTCTGGTTTCTACAGGAATAGTTTCAGTGGGTAATTGGTGTATATTCCGATTTTATGAGCTTGGAAATATGGCCTTAACTTCCTTGCCGCTGTTATTAGAGCGAGTGCCATTTTTTCGGCCGGCGAGTACCTTGTTTCGGCTGGTAACAGTGCTTTGCTGGTGTAGTATATCGGTTTCTGGATCCCCTATTCCTGCCTTACCAGTACGAAGCTTGTGGCTGCTTCAGAAACGGACAAGTACATATACAGTGTTTCTCCTGTTTCTGGCTTTGATAACAGCGGTGCCCGCCCAAGGTAATCTTTCAAGGCCTGGAAAGCTCTTTCACAATCCTCATTCCACTCGACTCCCTTTCCTTTCTTTAAGGCTTTAAAAAATGGTAGGCATCGATCCGTTGATTTAGCTATGAACCTGCTCAGCGATGCTAGGCATCCCGTGAGTCTTTGGACGTCTTTCAAAGTTCTTGGAGAGACCATTTCTGCCAGCGCTTGGATTTTTTCAGGATTCACTTCTATTCCTCTTTGATGCACTTGATATCCTAGAAATCTTCCAGATGGTACGCCGAATACACATTTTGCCGGATTCAATTTCATTCCATACCTCACCAACACCTCGAATGTCTCTCTTAGGTCATCTATATGCTTATCCGCTTTGATGCTTTTTGTCAGCATATTGTCGACATACACCTCCATATTTCTTCCTATTTGCCTGGCGAACATTTTATTGACTAAGCGCTGGTAAGTTGCTCCAGCGTTTTTCAAACCGAATGGCATGACTGTGTAACAGTATAATCCTTGATCTGTGGTGAATGCTGTTTTTTCCTCATCTGGCTTGTGCATTTTTATCTGGTTGTATCCTGAATATGCGTCCATGAAGCTCAACGTTTCATGTCCAGATGTTGCATCGACCAGCTGGTCAATTCTTGGTAGTGGGAAACTGTCCTTGGGGCAGGCTTTGTTCAAATCGGTGAAGTCGACGCACATCCTCTATTGGATGTTCTTCTTTTTCACCAGAACTACATTCGCTACCCATTCCTGATACTTAACCTCTCTGATTGATCCTGCGGCGAGTAACTTAGACACCTCCTCTTTTATTGCCGCACTTCTCTCTGGGTTAAAGCTTCTCCTCTTTTGCACTACTGGTTTGCATTTTTCGTTTGTAGCCAGGTTGTGTGAAATCACGCTTCTTTCAATCCCTGGCATGCCTTCATGGCTCCAAGCGAAATTCTCCTTGTATTCTCTTAACAAGTTTGTCACATCTCTCTTAACTTGTTCGGTCAGTCTTGCCCTAATCTTGACTGTTTTGTCTGGTTCAGCTTTGTTTAAAACAATCGACTCAGTCGACTCCTCATTTTCTCTGCTCATTTTGTCCCTTGGGTCCAATTCAAAAGTTTTTGGATTATCCTCCTGCACTTCTTTGTCCACCTCGAATATGCTTAAGGTCTCCATCCCGGCCTTATCCTTAAAGATTGATAGGTTGGCGCGGCGTGACGTATCCTGTGACCTTTTCAATTCTCCAACTCCAAATTCTGTGGGGAATTTTACTTTTAACGCGTGGGTTGAAGTGACGGCTCGAGCTTTGTTGAGAAACGGTCGACCAAACAAAGCATTATACGGTCAATTATGGATGTCGACTACAACAAAGTCCAGCAGGATTGTTTGCCGGCATGGTGCTGTACCGAACCTCACCGGTAGCTTCACAGTTCCTAATGATCTCACTTCTGCACCCCCGAAACCTTTCAACGGCACATGGAAAGGTTCAAGATCTTTTCTGTCCAGCCGCAACTCATCGTATACCCTAGTACTTAAAATATCAGCTGAACTTCCGTTGTCAATCATTACTCGGAGGACATCCCTATGGGCTATTCGAACCCCCACTACGATTGCATCGTTAGGCTTTGCATCAATTCCGTCTGAGTCTTCTGCTGTAAATGTTATGGGATCATGCCCTTCTCTTCCTTTCTTGGGGTTTCTTTGCACAGAATTAATCTCCATGCTTCTGCTTTCAAACATTACTTCTCGGACTTCTGACATCCTTTCTCGATTGCTTCTCCCAGTATGAGGTCCGCCAAAAATGGTGTTTATAGTGGCGTTAGGGCTGTTTCTTCTTGGACTCTTCCTTTCCTGCCCATTTCCTTGGCGGTTATTCTGGCGACCACCCTGGTTGTCCCCTCTCAAAGCAAAGTCCTTCAGGTGCCCATCTCTGATCAAGCTTTCAATGTGATCATGCAGCTGGAAATATTTTAAAGTTTCATGCCCATGATCTTTGTGAAATTGACAGTATTTGGTAGTATCTTTCCTGGCATTTGCTGATTGCTGTCGAGGGTATTTAGCAAGTCCTTTGTCTTCTACCATAGAAAGTATTTCTTCCTGATCGCCGGTTAAAGGGGTGTAATGGTTGTACCTTCCTTGAAACCTATTGGCTCGAGCGTTTCCTTTGCTTTCTCTTGGATGTCCTTTTTGGCCTTTCTCGTCTTTCTGGTGATCGCGTGATTGCGTCTTTTTATCATCCTTGTGATCTGATTTTGAGTCAGGCTTGTGTCCGTGTACGTAGCTACCCCCTTGTGCTACTTCTTCTTCTTCTGCCAATGCATAGTCGCCAGCTATCTCCATCATTTCCTCATAAGTTTTCGGTCTCTCTCTTCGTAGGTCAAAAGATAATCGCCCATTTTGTAACCCATTGGTGAAAGCGGCGATCACAGCTACATCACTGGCGTCCTCAATTTGAGCAACCTCCTTCCCGAATCTTGCCAGGTATTTCTTGATTGACTCATTGCGCTCCTGCTTCAAGTTTGATAGGTGAGCGAGTGATTTTCTTCTCTGGACACTCCCTATGAATTGCCTTATGAATGCTTTGCTGAGGTTCAAAAAACTGCTTATACTTCCGTTTGGGAGTTTTCCAAACCACCTGGAGGCAAGGTCGCCAAATGTTTACGGGAAGGTCAGGCACAACAGCCCGTCATTAGATGAATACTGGGCCATGATATTACGGAATCGATGAACATGTTCCTTCGGATCCCTGTTCTCCTTATACTACTCAATGGTTGGCATTCTAAATCTGTCTGGAAATTGGGTACGAGCAATGTTATCGATGAATGGGCTATCTGATTCATCATCCGAAGATACGTTACGACCATATTTTCGTGCCATCGCTGAAACCTTTCTTGATAGCTTTTGTAGGGTGACATCTCGCTGGCCAGTTGGTTCTCCTTCTGGATCGAGTCTGCTTTTGATTGTCATTCTCCCATGATTGCCTCTATCATCTGGGCTCCTTCGATCTTCTGTGCTTTCGGATCTCCTTCGCCGTGCTTTTTTGGATCGTAATTCCCTTTGTGGATGAGGACTCTTATCTTCAGACGAGATAGAACGGTGTCTCCACCGGTTCCTTTGGTAAGTGTCGCTGGAATTGACCCCATGTGTTCATATCTGGTCTCGTTCCTCCCTAGATTCTTCATTCATCACACCTTTTCCCTTCCTTTGTTTTCCCCCTTCGAAATCCTCAGGGTGATCCTGGGGAGTCTCTTCAGTGGATTATCTTGCTTGAGCATCAGGGGTTGCAATGTGAACTTCCGACGGTAGTCTTCCGGGTGGACGGATTCCGGGAGTGGTTAACTCGTAAGGAGAAGAAATTCCCAACCCTAAGGGCAGCGAAAGCCCTATTTTACTAGCCTCGCTGATTAGGTTTATCAATGCAGTTTGAAAGTGCTACAGAACCCCGGGGTCAGCTGCCCTAGTTTCTGGTATTACCGCCGATTGTTCCCCGATCGCCACCGCTCTATCTCCCATCGGTGCGGTTGGATCAACAATTAGATCTCCGCTGGAGTTACCATCTCTGTCACTGTCGTTGTTCATATTCTTCAATTCGCAAGGGTTCCTCGAAGTTTCTGTTCTATAAACCTCTCCTTCTAGCGCCAATTGTTGACGGTGAAATTTGGATTGCCACGCACTCAACAGTTATATTAATTCAGTTTAAAACGAGAAAATCAAGAATGCATGCAAGAGACAGTTTTTACGTGGAAAACCCTTGAATGGGCAAAAACCACGGCGCCCCAGAGGGCAGAAAGATAATACTCAATTCTATTGCTTTATTACACACTCAAATCTCTCATACAATTGCTCTCTTCTCTCTCTAGGTTTTCAAACCCCCTCCTCATGGGATAGATGGTTCTATTTATATATGTTAATTAGGGTTTCCCTTTCTTTTTAGCCGTGTTGGTGGTAGGATTCCCCCTTTGATTCGTACTAGGATTCTCATGTTGTCACGGATCCGGATATGCTCTATCTCTTTTCCTTTTTATGATTCCTTGTTGCCATGGGTCTTCTAGAGGTTAGGGTTTTATTTCTGTGTTTCTGCCGAGTCGCTTTGGGCCCAGTATGCTGATGCAGCGAGCACCTTCACTCCTGGGTATTATCCTTCGGCGACCACGTTTCTACCTTTGGCGAGTATATATCTAGCTCTGGCGACCACACCTTTGACTATTGATTTAAGACGTTGACATTCTGACTGGCCACATTTTCTCCCTTGACCCGGTCAACGAGTGACGTGGCAACCTTTTCTTCATCATTTATTGACTCCTTTGGTGACGTGTCTGCTTGGCGAATTTATACATACAACAACTACCTTTATGCCTATGGTAACTACGTTTACGTCTTTGGTAACTACCTTTACGGGTCCGGTAACTATTTACAAAATTTTGCTTGTAACTACGTTTATGTTTTCTTAAAATTTTGCTTGTAACTACGTTTATGTTTTCTTAATTTTGCTTGTAACTACGTTTACGGCTACGGTAACTACGTATACGGCTACGGTAACTACGTTTACGGCTATGGCAATTACGTTTACGGCTTTGGTAACTATGTTTACATTTTCTTAAAATTTTGCTTGTAACTACATTTACGGTTATGGTAACTACGTTTACGGCTACGGTAACTATGTTTACGTTTTCTTGAAATTTTGCTTGTAACTACATTTAGAGCTACGGTAACTACATTTACGGCTTTGGTAACTAAGTTTACGAATTCTTCAAATTTTACTTGTAACTACGTTTACGGCTTCAGTAACTACGTTTACGGTTTCTTAATATTCCTGAAAACTAGTAGGATTGTATTTCCTATTCGAGATCGCTTTAACTTGAACTTATTGGAGGCGGATTAGGACACCTCAAGGAGATCTAACTTATGCCTATTTAAGAGAGAAAACTCCAGTAAAAATTTATCATTGAATAGAGAGGCAGAGGATTGAATAATTGAAGACTTTCTTGGGCAACACTTCCCTGGTTTTGTCAAATTAATTAACAAGCTTTTATGTTTACAAGTTTTATTTGGTCCTTGATTTTGCTAAATCTTCTTCAAACTTCCCATAATAGCTATGAACATTATGATATAGGGTTGCTTATAGTATAAATTATACAAAATGAATAATTTTAAATTTAAAGAACAGAGCACAGAAAATTTGACTTGTAACCATTTTTACGACTTTGATAACCACCTTCATGGCTCCAGTAACCATTTTTCCGGCTTTAGTAACCACCTCCACGACTCTAGTAACCATTTTTACGGCTTTGGTAACCATTTTTAAAATTTTAAAATTTTGACTTGTAACCGTTTTCACAGCTTTGGTAACCACCTTCATGGCTCCGGTAACCATTTTTACAGCTTTGGTAACCATTTTAAAATTTTTGAAATTTTGACTTGTAACCATTTTCATGGCTTTGGTAACCATTTTCATGGCTTTGGTAACCACCTTCATGGCTCCGGTAACCATTTTTACAGCTTTGGTAACCATTTTAAAATTTTTGAAATTTTGACTTGTAACCATTTTCATGGCTTTGGTAACCACCTTCAAGACTCCGGTAACCATTTTTACGGCTTTGGTAGCCATTTTTAAAATTTTGAAATTTTGACTTGTAACCATTTTCACGGCTTTGGTAACCACCTTCACGGCTCCGGTAATCATTTTTACGGCTTTGGTAACCATTTTTAAATTTTTGAAAATTTGACTTATAACCATTTTCACGGCTTTGGTAACCACCTTCACGGTTCCGGTAACCATTTTTACTGCTTTGGTAACCATTTTACAGCTTTAATAACCATTTTTCAAATTTTGAAATTTTGACTTGTAACTATTTTCACGGCATTGGTAACCACTTTCACGGCTCCGGTAACCATTTATATGGCTATTGTAACCATTTTTTAATTTTTGAAATTTCGACATGTAACCATTTTCACGCCTCCAGTAACCATTTTACTGCTTTGGTAACCACTTTTGAATTTTTGAATTTTTGACTTGTAACCATTTTCACATCATTGGTAACCACTTTCCGCCAATTTCAAACAATTCGAGGGGTTTACTGCTGAAAAAAAAAACATTCATGGGGCAATTTGCGATTTCGCGAACACTTTAGGGGGGTACAGTGCCAATTACCCTGATAATAATAATTGACTTGACTCAAACCATATTTATTTGAGAAATATAAATAAATGTTGAAGCTCAACTAGTCCAATATCATTTCTATCGTAATCTCGATACATAAGAGAAATATATAAGCTTATATACATATTAGAGAATTACTATCTAATCCAATTAAATTTTGCAATGTTATAAATAAGCCGTATCCATTGTGTTCAACTATTAATCAAATGTGAAGGTAACTTTGAAACGTTTGGATACTCTTATTATTCTATTGCCATGACAACATTCTTAGTTACGTCCGTTCTTATACATTGTTTGGATTATTAATTTCAAACATGTTTTTAGTTCAAATATTGTCTAAATATTTATCAAACTAGAATTCCTTTTTCCTCATTTTTCTATTTAAATAAATTAAACATTTAATACAACTGTCTTTAAAAAAAAACACACATAATACAACTACTATATATATATATATATATATTTTATTGAATTATACCATTATTTTGTATTATGTAAGAAATATAATTGAATAAAATTTAATTATCTGAAAACTAATATTACTTATAAAAATAAAAATAAAAACTCTCAATTCAGTTGTAATATTTTTAGAAAAAAGATCACAACAATTGAATAAAAAAAAATCACAACATTTACAGCTTTAGCAACTACATTTACGGTTTCGATAACCATTTCATGGTTTCTTTAAAATTTTACTTGTAACTACATTTACGGCTATGGTAACTACATTTACGCTTTCGGTAAATAAATTATTTTAATAAAAAATTTAGTATAAATTTGAAGTTAAATGGAAAAAAATAATAATACTAAAGCAAATTGAGTTTAACAGGTTTGATCTTATATTGATGTTTGATCATGTGAATATGTTATGTAAGGGTGGAGACGATTTTACGATCCGACGAACCAAACTGAAATTACATATTCGACTATTCGAGTCAAGTTACCTTTTAAGACGAGTCAATCTAATTCAAAAAAATGAAAACCGAACTGGTTTGTTTCATTTGAAGAAGTGGAATATGTAATCATATATTCATGTGTACTCAGACTCAGCGACTGAAAACCAAAAACAATATTTACACTGGTATATAATAAGCCTTGCTCAAGACTGAAGGGAAAGTCTTATTAGCATTTACAACTTCTACCTCATAAGGGCTCATTCGTTGTGGCAATGTCCTGGATTCGAGTCGCTGCCACCGTATGTGGAATATCAAAAAAAGAAAAAAAAAAAAAAACTAATCTACAAACTTGTTGGACAGGACAATGCAATTAGCTTTCACTTAAAAAGTGGTGTTTCCACATCTTCCTCTTTGTCATTGTTTGACCTTTCAGTATTGAGCAAGCAAGTGAAGCACAAAGAGATCATCTAACAACGACAAAAAAAAAAATGTTCCCAGTTAAAAATGTTCCCAATTAACGATATTGAAACCTTTACAGTTAAATGGGGCATCGCTAGATAGGAACCATGGTGATACACAATTTCATAAATTAAGCTTATCTGGTTTGAAGTTGGAACATTAATTCAAAAAATGATTATTAGATGGTTTTACAAACCTGGTTGTTCATGCTTGATGCTTTCAAAATGATAGTATAAGTGTGCATATTCAAACATCAATCGCAAGTGACCATTAAAATTGAATTCGGTGAATTGCCTTGTTAAACTCAAATAACAGCATTATACATAATATGGAAATGAAACAAAGATTTAGGGGTACTAGGACTTACCGAAACACTTACAAGGAAGTAAATAACACCAAACGAGGCACTTAGGTGTTAGGTATGGCACCTGCATCATCGAAGAATTACGAGAGGCAGAGGATTGAAGAATTGGAGACTTTCTTGGGCAACACTTCCCGGGTTTTGTCAAATTAATTAACAAGCTTTTATGTTTACAAGTTTTATTTGGTCCTTGATTTTGCTAAATCTTCTTCAGACTTCCAATAAGAGCTAAAAACATTCTGATTTGGGCCAGGTTATAGTATAAATTATGCAAAATGAATATTAAATCAATTTAAAGAACATAGCACAGAAAATTGTAAAATGCATCCATCTTTGAACATACAATGATGCTAGAACACATTTTAAAGAATAAAATATCAGTCATGTTTCACAAACAGTTGATTTGCACATGAAATATTGAATCACAACAACAATTTGAAGCTGAGGACATTATTAAAAAACTAAATACCTTCAAATGATGTTCGATCATGAACAGGAATATGAAGGCACATAACTTCAAAAGCTCTGCAAAAAATTTCAATATCAGAAATAATTGCTTTCAATGGAATCAAAGAAACAAACCTAAATATGACTTTCAAGCACTAGAATTTGATTATAACGATAGAAACGTTAACATTGCTCTTAAGATAGCAAAATAAAACTTACTTTCCAAGAAGTTTGTGGCGCAATATGAGGCCTAAACCCAGTCCATCAAGCCCCGGAGGTAGTAATTCATAAAAACTATGATTTATATTTTTTAGCATTGCATATTTTAAAATCTCAAGAAAAACCACAAATACTTCTAAATCGTAAACTCACAAGATAGCAAAGTAACTTCTAAATCTTTTGAAACAACATCTTTAACCAACTTTCTCTCCACGATGACACTATGCTTTAATTTTCCATTTTCCTACATCAATCAAGGATCCATTTATCCCTTTCTCTCTAATTACAAAAGCTCCTGCAACTGAGTCAGCTGACAACACTGTTGAATCACCACCACCACCTGAACTCAGAGCTCTCACTTTAAAACAAGACTTGTACTCTGAATTTAACAATAAACTATGCGATACGGCAATACCCGGAAAGTAGCAAGTGATACCATGGTTTCTACTAGGAAATGAACAACTTAAAACCCTTTTCAATTACTAGAAACTTGAAAAGGTTGTAAATAAAATGAACCCAGAACACAGAACAATCGATCTTAACTAACACAGGACAATAAACTCAATTGATCTTAACTTGTGACATGATTACCAAAAACCCAATTAATAGTTTGAGTTCCCAATTACATACTCCTCATATCTGCTGCCTAAAAAACTGAAGGTTAGGTTCGGTTCTGTGTCACATTGCATAAATGGGAACAACCTTGATCTAAAAAAAAAACAACTAACAAATTAAAAAGCCACAAAGCTGAGCAGTTTCATGTAATCGGAACTGACAAAAGGATGGTCTCATACTCATTACATGTTCATCCAGATGACTAATAAACAAAATGCAAATGAAACGTAACTATCTTAATCAAACATATCAACTTCAGGAAGTAATATGATTAACAAGCTGATGAAGCAAGACAACATCATATATAGAGAAAGGATAATGGACACAAATTCTTAAAGATGATTTTTTCAAAAGTGAGGGAAACAAACATGACAGAAAGGAAAACAAGCTTCCTTTGCGTAAATGAAACAAAGACATCAACCCAAGAATAACCACCAATATAATTCATACAACATGAATGTTCCCTGTACCCTTGAATCCAACTTACAAATTTAACAATTCTAACCAGATGAATTCAACCTTAACAATCAAAACTTCCCACCACATCATCCATCATTTATCCAATGACATGACTAGAAGAAGAAGTCTCTAAATCATTTTTCTTTCTTTTGATAATCCACTCTCAAAGCCTAGTTTAAAAGCGACAAAAATGTAAATCTTTTTCATACTAAAATAAAATCACCATCCAATTAATCTATAAATAGTACAATTAAACTAAATACTGCACAACATTTTTATATTGTCGAAAACCCCTAAAAATTAACAAATTGCCAATCAATCAAAATCGAACTAGAAAAACCAATCAAAACCCACATGAAATCAAGAATAAATTCAAAAACCCACTTGAGCAATTGAGCAACAAAATAAAAACCCACCTAACGATTAAGCATGGTGGGATCGTGACTAGACCAGAAAACATCAAGCAAAGACTCGAAACTACAGTCTTTAGGATCGTATTGAACCCTCATGACCTCGTCGACTTTCGGACGATAGAGAAGAATGGAAGTGATGGTGGTGGCGTGAGAACTAGAACTCAGAACTGAGAAGAATGGAAGTGATGGTGGTGGCGTTGGCGACGGCGGAGGTGGCGATCAGCCGGCGGCGGCGGTCGGAGCAGATGTGGAAGCCAATGAGAGACAAATCGGTGAGAAGAAAAACGTGAGATCTCAGAAATGAGAAGAATGGTAGACAACAGAGGAAGGAGATAGATATGGGATAGATATTGTGTTAGAACTTGTAACCGGTTAAACTTGTTTTTTAGTTTTTAAGTTTTTTTTTATTAATTAATGCAGATCCGTTGGATCAAGTTTAATATGATCCAACGGATCATATACATCACTATTCATAGCTGTATCATACAGCCATTTTTAAAATGACTGCATAGCAGCCAGGCCCGTGTATGGTTTGAACACGTAGGAATTAGATGGAGAGAGTCTAAGAAAGAGAGGAGAGACGTGTAAAGTGCTGTAGGTATTTCAATTCATTAAACGCCCTATGCCCACCACTGAGGGTGGGCAAAAATCCATTGAACCGAATCGAACCAATTTAATCGGTATTTTTTCCGGTTTTTCACTGTTGACTGGTTCGGTTCGGTTTGGTTCAATTTTTTAAAAACCAGATTTCTTGGTTTGGTTTTTGGTTCTAGGGTTCGAACCGGTGAACCGAACCGAAAACTGACGTATATAAAAAAAAATCCCTAGCTGTCAGTAGACTTAGCTGCTCTGTGCTCTCTATCTCTCAAGTCTCGTCCAATCTTAGCCTATGTTTGGTAGGAGGGAGGGAGAGTATGAGGGATGGAGAGGATAACATATATCCTTCATGTTGTTTGGTATTGAAAAGAGGGTTGAATGAATGGATTGGTATTTAATTTATAAAATTACTATATTACCCTTAAAAAAATTGGAGGGCAATACAAAATTAGAGGGCATTATGGTCATTTCCCTCCCATTTTGCTTTCCCTCCTCTCATCCACCATATTTGGGAGGATGCAAAATTGTGGGCCCGGATGATCCCACCTCCCTTCTCTCATCCTCTCCTTCCTCTCATCCCTCCAACCAAACAAAGGGGGATTTGATCTCTCTCTCCAACCCTCTCCCTCCCTCCATTTCTCCATCCAACCAAACGAAGCGTTAAATTCTCATAACTCTAAATCACAAACCCTAGATCTCTCAACTCACCGTCTTGTCCGCTGTTTCTCTCACATCCGCTGCCGGCCGACGTCGTGGTGCGCCATCGCTTCTGCATTCTCTGCTTTCGATCTCTTGGTAAGGCTTTTATCTTCTTCGTTATTTTAATTTCTGCTTATTTTCATCATATGTGTTTTCAGTTTCCAGATCTTCTTTGTTTCTCATGATTTTTACTTTTGATTTCTTGATTTTTAAAGTTTAAATATTGAAGTACAACTCGTTTTTAGAGAGAGAGAGAGAGTTAGATCCTTAATTTTTAATTGGTAATTGTGGTCGAAATCTGAAATTTTCATTCCAGATGTTACTAGTGAAATTTTCATTCTGAAACTGAAACTTGCAGTCGGATTGTTAAGAAATTAAAAAAGAGAGAGATGGGTATGTGAAGGTAGAGTATATTACCTTAAGACATTGTGAGAGAGCTGTAAGCGGTCAAGTTTGGGTGAGAAGAAGAGTTGTTATTTAGTGAATGAGTCTTGAGTTTTGAAGTGAGGGTGTAGAAAGAAGGAGATAAGATTTTTTTTTATTTTTTTTATTTTTTTACTACAACAATCAAAGAAAAAAAAAGGAGCAGAAACAACAAAAACGCAGAGAAAAACTAGTCAGGCAGAACAATCCTGAAAGCTCTGTTAACACAGGAGGAGTTTTGTTTGGTATTGATAGGAAAAATTGGATAGAATTCAGCTGCTTAATGAAATAAGCAATAATTGCAACACGCCAACACCTACTCAATAAATGTTTCTTTCTTTTAACAATTCTTCATATTATATTATTCATCATTTGCAATATTGTAGTGTATTCAGTATTTTAAAATTCGCACCGAGGCAGTCCGCCTCGGCCGCCTCATCCCGAAAATCGCACCAAGGCGACCACACCACCGGCATTGTCCAAAAAATCCACCTCGATCGCATGAGGCGACCACCTCTCGACCGCCTCGCATAGCCTCTTGAGAGGCGACTGATATGCGGTGTTATTGGGTTTTTTATTTTATTTTTATAATTCATGTAAAACGACGTCGTTTTACTCTTTTATATTTTTTTTGTTTTTTAATGTGTTGTAAAACGGTGTCGTATTTTAGTTTTAATTTTAATTTTTTTATTTATTTAAATGCAGATTCCAATCGCAATCTCAATCCCAATCGTTGAACCAAATTGCAATCCCTAAACTTCAATCTCTCTTCATCGAAAAAGATCTCTAGTGGCGACCTCACCATCTCTGGCGGCCAGCGATCCGTCTCCAGCGGCCGTCAATTTCTCTTCTTGCAGCAGTCGGCGATTTCTCTTCTTCCAGCTGCCGACGATTCGCTTCTTCCAGCGGGCGGCGATTCTCTCCTCCAACTTCTCCGGCGACTTCATCTCTCCTTCCCATCATCTCCTCCAACTTCTCTTGTAAGCATACACTGCTCACTATCTATTTTCTTCATCTCCCTTTCTACTTCTCTATTTTCTTCACAACTCCATCTCCTTCTCTCATGTGTCTGCCAATATACATATAAAACTTGTACACTATCTATTCATAATCTGATTTTGCATCCAACGAAATTGAAAATGTTTAGTCCTCTGTGACAAAGAGCCAAATTATATTAATCAAAGAGCTAGAGAGGGTGCGAAATGCTTGAGCAGGGAAATGGCGTGATGATCATTGATTCATTCTGAATATCTGATATGATATAATCATATAATAATAATAAATTTGCTTGTGAACTGATATACATACACTTAAATATTTATTATTTGAACTGATATGCTTGTGAACTGATGTAATAATAATAATTTATTAGATTTAAATATTTGATATGCACTTAAAACATATATGCTTAAAGTCTTAAACATATATTGATATACAAGTTTGTGCTCTTTTTGGTGCACGTTTGTGTTCTTCTGGTGCAACTTCTCTTCTTCTGTTATTGTTTTTATGTGTTCTTTCTGGTGCAAGTTTGTGCTCTTGTTCTGATATACATATACTGATGTTGTGCCTCTGCTTTGTTTCTGTTTCCTTGTGCTGCTTGTTTTGTTTTGTTTATGTTTCCTTGTGCTGCTTCTTTGGGTTTCGGTTTTTAGGTGCTGTTTCCTTGTGCTGCTTCTGTTTCCTTGTTGGGGCTCTGTTCTTGTAGAAAAAAAAAGTCTATTAGACATTTGACACAACTAATAGACTGATAGTCTATTACAAAAATAGTGGTCATTTGTCATGAGGAAGACGACTTTCTTTTGTAATATTTAATTTTATTCGGGATATTTATGTTGGAATTGTTAAATGACTCTTTTATTGAATATTATGGAACATTTTCAACTTTATTCATTTATTTTTTTAAAAATTACATTTTTTTTTCATTTTTCGACTGAGGCTACGGCCTCACCTCATGAAGGGGTCATCGCCTCGCCCCGCCTTTCGCCTTTTAAAACATTGAGTGTACTAGTGTATTGTTACGTCTTTCTCTTTTTGTTTTTGTTTGAATCATTTTTGAATTCATTTACAGTTTTTATAGCATTGTGGGTGTGAATTCAAGCATGTTTGTTTTTAGTTTACTTTTACCGATATTATTATTTTCAAAACCAATTGGATATATTATGTTCTTAGTCTAATTAGTTGTTATTTTCTTATTATTTCAAGTTACGTATAGATTGATTTGGAACTTCAGAGTGGGTCTGACTCCAATGGATGCAACTTCATTCTCCGGCCTTCTTCCCCACACTGATCGCAATCCAAATTTCGCAAGGTAGGCCTTTTTTTTCTTTTCTTTTCTATTTTATTATTACAAATTGTGAATTTTGTTTATCATTTTATCAAATATTCTCATTTGAGATAGTATTTGTGTTATTACATAAAATATATATTTCTTCCTGGAAAATAAATTATCACAAAGGATGTCAAGCCTGTTGGTTTGGCTTGGATGATGTCCAAAGGAACATGATTGGTAAATCCCTGTGATGTGTTGCTATTGACATAATGATATTCTACAAATTTGGTTTTGTAAGAAAATATTCTACTATTACAGTGCTTGAGATTTTTGGCATAATGAGATTGTTGAATTGTATTATTGACTTAATTTCCCAAACAGATGACACTGGGTTATGCTCAATGAATTTGAGTTTACTATAATTTGTTTATGGGAATCTAGTTGGATGTTGAATATACCAAGTTGAGGATTTAATCTAAGTCTTTGATTCATAGGTCCTATGCTCAACGCACACCTCTCACCTCCGTGTCTTGCCATTCTTTGCAAGAGCATAGACCATTATCTCAAACTCTTGCCTTTTTAAGTTCCAACATAACTAGTAAAAGAACTAGCCTTCTTGGGGGATCAAATGTTTGTGGCCCTGTTCAAAAGAGAAATGGCGTAGGAAAAGCATTTTGTGTTGTGGGACTAGGCGTATATGGGGAAAATGTTATCGAACATCAATCTCACTCTCATGCCACGGAAGATAAGGTCGGGGTGTTGCTTCTCAATCTTGGAGGGCCAGATATGCTTAATGATGTTCAGCCTTTTTTGTTCAATTTATTTGCAGATTCGGTATGTCAGTTTCTTTCGTTTTCCTTCCCACCTTCCTGT
This sequence comes from Acer yangbiense, assembly GCA_008009225.1. Taxonomy (NCBI): domain Eukaryota; kingdom Viridiplantae; phylum Streptophyta; class Magnoliopsida; order Sapindales; family Sapindaceae; genus Acer; species Acer yangbiense. The sequence continues at coordinate 25,605,183 of CM017763.1, forward strand.
CTTTTGTTTTAGCTCACATTTGTAATTTATTAGTGTTATACTAAAGATTGTTTTATTTTGATACAGGACATTATACGTCTCCCCAGGCTGTTTCAGTGTCTCCAGTGGCCCCTGGCAAAGTTAATCTCCGTGTTGCGGGCTCCCAAAAGTAAAGAAGGATATGCCTCCATAGGAGGTGGCTTTTCTTTGCGTAAAATAACAAATGAGCAGGTCAAAAATATTTCTCTTGTGCATGGCCATTTAACCTACATGTTTTGCAAATATCGAACTGTCTTTTTGAACCTGTGCTCTTCTTTTTCAAGAATGTTTATTTTGGTCTGGTTTCATTGTAATATGAATACTTACTGCTGGTGAAAAATTGTTGCAGGCTGATGCACTTAAAACAGCTCTTAAAGCAAAGAACTTGGCTGCAAATGTCTATGTTGGAATGCGGTATTGGTACCCATTCAATGAAGAGGCAGTTCAGCAGGTAGGTGTTGCACTATTTTTGTTGTCTGTGCAATCGTTTCTTATTAAGAACTACTGCAGGAATTTAATTATCATTTTCTGAAAATTTTGACATTTTAGCAGTTAAATATTGATGTAGAATTGCCATTGTGTTCTTACTGCTAAGTAACATTTAAATGTGTCCCGTCTATGTTTAAATTGTTAAGTCCCTGTAGTTATAATGTATTTTTATCAAATGTGACAGATTAAGAGGGACAGAATTACAAAGCTTGTTGTGCTACCACTTTATCCTCAGTTCTCTATATCTACAACCGGGTCAAGCATCCGTGTTCTTCAGAGTATATTTAGGTGGTGTTTTTTATCAGCTTCTATTCTTCAGTTCGTTAATTGCAGTAGACCAATTTTTCCTATTTCATAGGCCATTCTGAATGAGGGTAATATATCAGGGAAGATGCATATCTATCGCGGCTGCCGGTTTCCATCATACGGTCCTGGTATAAGCGAGAAGGTTATGTTATTTCTATGGCTGACTTGATTAAGAAGGAGATGGAGAAATTCACAAAGCCTGAGGAAGTACGTTTATTTACTGCATACATTTTATCTACTTGTTTTTTTTTTTTAAGAGGAAAGAAATTATTTTGAATTTTGACATCTCTGAATTGTGGTTGTTTTATGAGATTATCTCCTAACAACGTTACTCTTGTATGGAACTCTAGGTCATGATATTCTTTAGTGCCCATGGAGTACCCGTCAGTTATGTTGAGGATGCCGGTGATCCCTACAAAGATCAGATGGAAGAGTGCATCTATCTTATCATGCAGAAGTTGAAAGACAGAGGAATTAACAATGATCATACACTGGCATACCAGGTTTGTTTGTAAAGCCTAATTTCCATAAATCTTAGGTTCCACTTTCCTTTAGGCTTTGATTATGAACATTTCACAGCTATTGTCTACTGTCTATTGAGTGCTTGTTTTTGTTGTCCTTGGCAATTGGGGCCGCTTTAGTTTTGTTCAAATTCCTTGCAATTTGACTTGTCTTTTTCTTTCTCTTCTGTTGATTAGAGTCGAGTTGGGCCTGTGGAATGGCTGAAGCCATACACCGATAAAGTTCTTGTTGAGCTCGGGAAAAAGGGTGTGAAGGGTCTCTTAGCTGTTCCAGTAAGGTAACATGACAAGTTACTGAAGTTGCAATTTGATTGGTTTATTGCTATTGATATGAGCATTAAAATGGTATTCCACAGTGCAAAAAACATGGTATTCCACAGATTAAATTAATTATCCTAGAGACTCTTGAAGAAATTGACATGGAGTACAAAGAGTTGGCCCTTGAATCTGGCATCGAAAACTGGGGACGTGTACCTGCTCTAAATTGTGCCTCTTCTTTCATCACAGACTTGGCAGATGCAGTAATAGAAGCCCTACCTACAGCTCCAGCAACAGCCATGTCTACCCCAAGGAGCGTCTCAGAAGAAGATGATCTTGACCCTGTGAGATACGCTATCAAGTTGTTCTTTGGTTCGATCTTAGCGTTTGTTTTGCTTTTCTCGCCTAGAATGATACTAGCATTCAAGAATAATCTCTTCTAAAGGTGATGAAAATTAGTACTAAAGGTAGAGTTTTTGATATATCTGAAGTTTCATAGAAGTTGCTATCACAGAGAATTAAAGGTTCAAACGCGACAACGGAATTTGTTGTTTTCTTTTTTGGTTTTTGGGGGATTTTACCTTTTTTTCTACATCAAGCTTTTATACCGAACAAAGGTGGTATATTGATGTTTTTGTAGCTGGGGTATTGTATTGATGAGTATATTCTTACTCCAGTTTTCTGTGGAAGTGGCAATGATGATATATATACATGAAAATAATAGAAGTGTGTTTCTTAGGAACCAAAAAGTGTAGCTCAATTTGGTTCGCCATATAATTTTGGTTCAAACCGGTTTAAATTTGTGAAACCAAATTGATTTCGGTTTTGAACCAGTTAACAAAACCGGTTTGAACCGAAAACCGGTCATATATTAGGGAAAATAAAAAACCCTATCACTTCTTACTTGATGATCTCTCTTTCTCGTAGACTCACACCGTTCTCTCTGTTGGGCTTAGGTTAGGTTTTTTTTTTTTTTTGTGGGTATTGTAACTTAGATTAATTTTTTCCTTCTATTTTTTCTTTGTTGTACTATTCATGGGATCATAAAGTCTTTACTTTGATTTGTGTTAATTTTAAGGGTTTTCCACCACAGACATTGATTTATTGGTTAACTGTTGTGTCATGGACTAAGATTATAGATGAAAAGATGATATGCTATTTTATTGGTTGTTTAGCAAACTGGGATGTTAAGAATTGTCAATTGATTCATGGGTATGGATCGAAAATAAAGGGTTTAATGCGATTGGTATACGAGTTTCAAATTGTGTGGTAGATGTTAATGCTAACTGTAGCTGGGAAAAATTGATGTCAGTTGAAAGGAAAATTTTGGATTCTAACAGCCCAAAGACCAAAATCAGTAAAAAAAATAATAAAAAAAATCAAGCCCATTAGTTTGAAAACCGAATTGAACTAAATTGAATTGAACCGATTAAAACAAATATTGAACATTTCTGAATTTTTCTAAAGATTGAATAGATACGGGAAGCTGAAACTGAATGATATGTTTGTTTTTTATTTTTCTTACATCTGAACAAAATGTCAACTTGTTTGTTTTTAAAGATAAAATTGTTTGAAAACAAATTATTTGACATTTATACCCTTATTACTGTTAATTGTTAGGTATTTTAATTTGATATGATACAAACAGCTAAATAAAAATAATTGGAAATTGCTAAAAATGACCACATAAAACACGGAAATTTTGTTTGTAACCACAAATGAACATTTAATTGTTAATAACCACTTTTTTGAGAAATTACTGAAAAACCCTCATATAAAAGGGTCCCCAAACGCACACTCTCTCTTTTCTCTTTTTTCATTCTCTCTCTTTTGGTCTCTCTCTCCCCGATCTCTCTCGCCGGCGTGGTTTAAGGGTCGCTGAGCGTCGGCGACCTTCTGGGCTTCGCGGCAGAGGTTTTGGCTTCGCAGCAGAGGTTCTTCGTGGCAGAGCTGCTATCCTTCGCGAGCTGCCGAGCGACGCCGTCCTTCACACCCAGCCGCCGTCATGCGTCGTGCCGTCAGAGCTCCCCCTTCACTGGTCGGCGCACAGATTTGTAGAAAAACAAACAAAAACCCTAAAAAGAAAAAAAATCTAATTTGAGGAAAAAGTACAATTGGGCATGATTTCAAGTTTCACGTAACCAATTTAGTCATGATTTCGAGTTTCACATTTCATTTTACTCATGATTTCAAATTTCAACATTCAAGTTTTAGCCATGATTTCAAGTTTGAGGTTATTTCAAAAAAAAAAAAACTAATTTCAGTGGTACTCTTGTAATTTATGGACATACACTGAATGTTTTTTTTTTAAAAAAAAGTGGTTATTAACAATTAAAGTTTCAAAAGTGGTTACTAACAAAAGTTTATTGTTTCAAATGGTTACTTTTGAATTTCTCTCTAAAAATAATTTAATAAATACTAAGGCCCCGTTTGGTATTGCTTTTAAAAAGTTAAAATCTGATTATTTAATAATTTTGGTAGAAAAAAAATGTTTGGTAAAATTTTCAAAAGTGATTATTTGAGAATCTAGGTTGATTTAGCAGCAACAGTAAGAAGTAGGTGGGGGTTACTTTTGCAAAGTGATTATAAAATAATCTGCTGTCAAATTTAATGAATCCGACTCCCTATTGATTTAACACAATTTTATCTCGGGTTTAATTTCACATATATAAAATTACAACTTTTTATATATCTATTAATTACCCTCCCTAGCTAATACCAAATTATCATATATCCATTTTCATTCGTTTATTGACCATAAAGAGAGAAAAATAATTCCGGGGATGACCTGAGCAATACAGTAATAAAAAAATGGCGAGGCTTATTGGGTAGACTGGTTGCTTGGTTTTTGTAATGGCTTTTACTAGAAGGTGTAACTCAATACATAGTTGGAGATAGTTATGGTTAGGCTGTTCCTCCCAACAACTCTACCAATTTCTATGATGATTGGATCAATAACAAGGCATTTCATACCGGAGATTTGAACTATCTGTAAGTCTCTTTGTAATTTAGTATAAATAAATTCATTTATAGGCTTTTTAAAACTTTTTCTTTGACTATGCTTATAGCAAAGTCATATGGTCTCATTTGATGGATATGTGTGGCCGGCCTTGGAATGGTCAGAGCTGGCCTAGGTTTATTGCTTGGGCTACTCAACGTTGGAGAGGGAAATCTCCTTCCATTGTTGTCAAGAAGCTTTGTCTTGCTGTGGCGGTTTACTATATTTGGAGAGAAAGGAACAGTAGAATCTTTGGGAGTTCTCATAAGACAAGAATAGTCGTTACCAGATCCATTATTGATACTATTCGTAGCAGGCTCTTATCTATCAACTTGAAGGATTGGCCTCTTGTTGCTTTAAAATGGAATATTTCGGTTGGGTGATTTTTTTGTCTTGTTTTTGTGCTTTTCTGAGCCTTTTTGAGCTGTTTTTGAGCATTTGTTTTTGCTCTTTTTTTTCCCTAGGGTATGCCCCTTTGTATTTGTACAATCTTTCTCTTTTCTATGATACTATTTATTTACCAAAAAAAAAAAAAAAAAAACGATTGATATCAATTTTTTTTACCAGGCCATGGTACAAACTTTTGAGCGGATGGAGAGTAAGTTTGGTGAAGTTAATTCAAGACTGATGAGGTTGGATCAACGATTGAAGAGTAAGGGTTCCATATGAACTGGGCAACATTCGTGTTCATCTTCATCATGGGAACCGAATTGGAACGAGAGGGATGACCAACCTAGTTTCAAGGCCAAGGCCGAACCTTCTTTGGTACAGTCTTTTAGACAGTTTTATGAAGATCAAGTGATGTTAGAAAAAGAGAGTGAGAGTGAAAAAGAAAGAGAGGTCGAAATAAAAAGAAGAGAAAAAAAATATTGAAAAAGAAACGGAAAATTTTGCTAGTGAAGAAAAAAAGAGTGAAAAAGAAACATAATTTTTTTGTTAGTGAGGGAAAAAAGAGTGAAAAAGAAACAGAAAATTTTGCTAGTGTGGAAAAAAAAAAGAGTGAGATTGAGTCCATATCACCTTTGAAGGATGCAAGTGACATTGAGTATCTAGTGGATGGAGAGCTTTTGGTCGCAAGAGGAGCTCTTAGTGTGCTCTCCAAGGAAGATGATTAGTTGAATGCCTTGTTTTCAAATCAGCCAACTTCTTGGCCTAGTGTTTGTGTTTCTCTTTTGCAGGACTTTGATAAAGTGTCGTAGACTATCAACAATATTTTTGTGAAGATTCGAGGACGAATCCTTTTGAAGAGAGGGGGAATGATGAGAATCAAAAAGCTTCACCAACGGATCTATTCCATGTTGCAGTTGGGCCAATTACAAGGGGCCAAGAGGATCAATGAAGCATTTAATGGGCTGATCTGATTTGTTGAAGTCCAAGTTCGACCCATATGAAGACCAAGTGATGCGAACCTCACCAAGAGCAATGAGACCCGGAACCAATAAATAGCAACGTAACCTAGGATCGAGTTCTATTTCAAATTTATAATAAAGAAAATAAAAAGGGACCGTGACTCGTTATCTATAAGGAGATAAGAACCAACGGTATCAAGAAGGTTGTAGACGCCACACTTAAGAAATAGAAGGATTGTGAGTGATAAGTCAAGTTTGAACGCCACAAGGTAGAACCTTGATAAGTTCACGGTTCAATGAAGAACCAAAGAGAAAACATTCTCTGAAAATATTATTCCATTCAAAGTCTATTGAATTATACATCAATGAGTCCCTTAAATACTAAAAATAAGTAAGACCTAAAAGGGAACAAATATTCAGCAATTAATGCCTTACAATCAGGAAAATAAATGGACAATTAATGCTTTACAATCAGGAAAGAAAATAAAGATTAAAACATGCAATTAGTTGACTTGCTCCCTATTTGGAAGGCTAAATTTGGAAACAAATCAGCCCCTTACTTTGGGAAACAAATAAGCTAATTATTCTTTGGAAACTAAAAAGGAAAAAGCTAAAATTGAATCTTCTCTAATCCTAACTTGTACCACACGCCCAAGCCCTAGCTTGGTCTTCATGTGGGCCGAACTTGGACTTCAACAAATCAGATTAGCCCATTAAATGCTTCATTGATCCTCTTGACCCCTTATAATTGGCCCAATTGCAACATGGAATGGATCTGTTGGTGAAGCTTCTTGATTCTCATCATTTTGCTAGTGAAGAAAAAAAGAGTGAAAAAGAAACATAAATTGTTGCTAGTGAGAAAACAAAAGAGAGTGAGATTTGTAAGGATTCCCATTTTGTTGATTGGCTTATATCGTGGACAAACCACGTGTTGGGGATTGTATGTAAGGGTAGCTTAAGTGATGGATATTCAAGGTCAAGACCCTCTCATGTCCTCAAGGTTGATAAGCACCAAAGGTAAAATTCTATGTGCTTTACTTGTCTTGAAGAGATAGTTGCACACACTCACAACTCATGCATATGTTTAATACTTGTATGTTGTGTGTCTTATTTTTGTGTATTAATGTTCATTAACATCTCTTCTTGCATGTTAGTTTGATTGCATCTTGCATATCCAATTGCCATGTCATGCTTAGACTTAGGATTGCATTTTTGCATTGGGCGCTCCCAAAAGCGCTCTACAGAAGCACTGTACGAACAGCGCCCATTGAGCGCTGTTCAGACCTGATCGATTTAATTCGGTCGCTGTTGGGTCGCTGTACAGGCGCTGTACAAAGCGCTCTACGTACAGCGCCACTCTGTTTTCCCGTGAGAACAGAGTTGAGGTGCTGTACAAGCGCTTTACAAGAGGCGCTTTACGTACAGCGCCCAAGGCAATATTGAGGCAAACTTATCAAAAAGACCACACCTTGTTTTGGCCTCCTATATATATGCCACTTTGACTTTAGGTCAATGAGAAGAGTTCATATTCAGATTTCATACTTAGGATATTTTTCAAAGAGAAGAAAAATTCCAAGAACTCTTTTTTAATCACTCAAACACTTTTTCATAATCATCAATCATCATCTAGCATCACCTTTGATCATATAGATGTCATCTTGCATGGATTCTTCATCATACTTTGCTTGGTAAGCCTTTCACTAATATCTTACATATTTTGTGTTTCTCTTAACAAGCAATCTCATTTAATTACTTGTATGTTATTTTATATACTTTGAATACAAGTTTGAGATTAGTATGATGTATGTTTGAGAAGTTGTATTGTGATAGCTAATTAGGTTTTGTGCTTAATCTTGATTAGCTAAGCTATTTGACATGTCATCATCTAGCCATTTATATCTAGGATTGTTTTAATTGCAAAATCATTATCCTAGATAAGCATATAGAGTAACCTAGCTCTAATTTGCATTTTGAATATTCATACATATTCACTTAGATTGTTTCTCTTCATTGAGAAGTAAGTCTTAGGGCACATCTAGCCATTTATATCTAGGATTGTTTTAATTGCAAAATCATTATCCTAGATAAGCATCTAAGGTTACCTAGCCTTGTTTGTTATTTGAATATTCATATATATATTCACATAGGTTGTTTCTCTTCATTGAGAAGTAAGTCTTGAGGCTAAGAGTGCTTAGGCCTCAAGCAAATTGGAATAGGGTTGCTAATAAAGGCCCGCTGGGTAGAAGTGAGGGGTTACAGACCGGAGTGTTAGACGAGGTCTACATAGGTTGTAAACTTCATTTCAATTAGTGATTTCGAGTTCCGAGTGTGGTGCACTATAGAGCCCGTGGTTTTTCCCAGTGGTTGGGTTTCCACGTATATATCTTGTGTTATTTAAATTCCGCACATATTACACTTGATATATTATTTTGACTAGTTAGGGGCATTTTCGTAAAATTGATTTGCATGCGAAAATTGGGTAATATTTGATAAAATCTATTCACCCCCCCTCTAGCTTTATATATTATACACACCATATTCTTTTCAAGATTGAGTCCATACCACCTTTGGAGGATGCAAGTGACATTTAGTATCTGGTGGATGTAGAGCTTTTGGTTGTAAGAGGAACTCTTAGTACACAAGCCAAGGAAGATGATGAGTTGAATGCCTTGATTTCCAATCAGCCAATTTTTTGTCCTGGTGTTCGTGTTCCTCTTTTGTAGGACTTTGACGAAGTGGTGCAGGCTATCAACAATATTTCGGTGAAGATTCGAGGTCAAATCCTTTTGAAAGAGGGGGAATGATGAGAATCAAGAAGCTTCACCAACGGATCCATTCCATGCTGCAGTTGGGCCAATTACAAGGAGCCAAGAGGATCAATGAAGCATTTAATGGGCTGATCTGATTTGTTGAAGTCCAAGTTCGGCCCATATGAAGACCAAGCTAGGGCTTGGGCGTGTGGTACAAGTTAGGGTTGGAGGAGTCCAAATTTTGGCATATGGTTAGAGGAGATTCAATTTCAGCTTTTTCCTTTTTAGTTTCCAAAGAATAATGAGCTGATTTGTTTCCCAACATAAGGGGCTGATTTGTTTCTAAATTTAACCTTCCAAATAGGGAGCAAGTCAACTAATTGCATGTTTCAATCTTTATTTTCTTTCCTGATTGTAAGGCATTAATTGCCGAATATTTTTTCCCATTTAGGTCTTAGTTATTTTTAGTATTTAAGGGACTCATTGATGTATTATTCAAGAGACTTTGAATGGAATAATATTTTTAGAGAACGTTTTCTTTTTGGTTCTTCATTGAATTGTGAACTTATCAAGGTTCTATCATGTGGCGTTCAAACCTTGACTTATCACTCACCTTCTTCTTATTCTTGAGTGTGGCATTTACAACCTTCTTGATACCGTTGGTTCTTATCTCCATATAGATAACGGGTCGCGGTCCTTAATTTTTTGGTTTTATAAACTTGAATTAGAAAATGATCCTTCATTACCATATATTGGTTCCGGGTCTCACTACTCTTGGTGAGGTTCATATCATGAGTGCGTGTGTGTGAATGCGTGTGCGTGCGTGCGTACGTGTGTGTGCGTGCGTACGTGTGTGTGCATGTGCATGTGCGTGCGTGTATATGCGGGTGTGCATGTATGCGCTTAAGTGTGTGTGTGCATACGTGTGTGTGCATGTGCATGCATGCATGTGTGTGTGTGTATGTGTATGCGTATGTGGGTGCGGGTGTGTGTATGTGTGCGTTTGTGTGTGTGTGTGCGCATGTGAGCGTGTGCGCGTACTTACGTGCGTGTGTACGTGTGCATGAATGTGCGTGCGCTTAAGTGTGTGTGTGTGTGTGTGCATGCGTATGCGGGTGCGCGTGTGTGTGTGCGTTTGTGCGTGTGCGCATGCAAGTGTGTGTGCGTGTGCATGTGTGTGTGTACGCTTGCATGTCCGTGCGTTCGCGCGCGCTTACGTGCGTATGTGCGGGCACGCGTACGTGCGTGCATGCGCGCATGCGCGCAACCGTGCATGTGCGTGCTTGCTTGTGTGTGTGTGTGTGCAGGGGCAAAGCCAGAATTTTAGCTTTGGGGGGGCCAGACAAAACCTAATATTCAATGTCACGCAAGAAAAACCGATCATTGTTTTATATCTCGAAAATCATTTATAATTAAATCTATTAAACTTTTAGTTCGATTTTCATTCAAATTACATAATGATTTAGTTTGTGATAAAATGTTTTTCTTCTTTTTACAAAACCAATGTATAATCTTAACATAGTTGAGAATGGTTTTTTTTTTTTTAATAGTTTCCAACTAGTAAAATATAAATTTTAATAGCTTTTTTAAAACATTCAATAATTTAAATGACAAATAACAAGAGACATAAAACAAATATATTCATCATAACATATTAAAATATCACTGTAATATTAATATATTTAAATCATAATTATTTAAATATTTGTAATTTAATTTTATAATATTTATCTCAAATCAAATTAACTTAAAATAAATTTAAATAAATGAAGATTTAAATGAAAACTAATAAAGGATTTGCATTTTAAGTATATTTTCAAGAATGGGTGATAATCCAATGGTCAAAACAAAGTCAAGTTTAATTTAAAAAAAAAAAATTAATAAAGTCAAGTTTTATTTAAAAATTAAAAATTAAAAATTAAGGTCCAACACTCCAACTACCAAGTCAGTGACACATTTCCCAATATTCTCTTTCTTTCTCCTCTTTCACAACTCACAAGTTCTCTCTATTAGTTCTCTCTATTTTGTTCACCGTCTCTAACCTCAACTCAAAACTTCTTCTTCTACAATTTTTTTAACTGAATTTTTTTTTGAAATTTCTTGGGGGTGCCATGGCCCTTGTCGGCCCCCCTCTAGATCCGCCCATGTATGTGTGTGTATGCTTGCGTGAAACCGTGTGCGTGCGTGCGTGCGTTCAGGCATGTGTTCATGTGTGCATGTGCGTGAGATCGTGCGTGTGTGTGCACGTGAGTGTGTGCGTGCGTGTTTGCGTGCGTGCATATGCGTGCGTGTGCATGCTTGTATGCTTACGTATGCGTGCGTGCTTACGTATGCGTGCCTGTGTGGTTTAAAAAGATTTCTAACTCTTTAAACCACTGTTAGAAATCTTTTTATTGTTTATTCTTTGTTTCCATTTTCTTTCCAACCAAACAACAAAATCTTTAAAAATCCTTTTTATTTTCTGTTCTTTGCTTCTCCATTTTCTCATCAACTAAAATGACAAAGCAACACAAAATACACAAAATTTGATAATGCCCATAAATTGTAAATCTTTGACAAAGTCTGCAAATTAATAGAAAATCATATATACACTGAAAGCAATTTTTAATTTTTCAACAGTTATGATCAATCAATTAAAAATCTCAAACTTAAACATCCCTCAAACTCAATCAATAGAATTCAGCTTCATTAGATCACTGAGGTCATAAACCTTTCACAATAAGGCACCCTTAAACAACAAAATACATCACTGATTATGTAATCAACCTATTACAATATAGACTCAAGCAGCTGAGTGGTTTATTAACATTCAACAAGGCAACTGATTTATATATATCAAGCCCCTATATGGAGCAACTCGAGCTAGGCAGCACGAAATTCATATACACATATACAGAGTAGATGAAACAAAATGTTGTAACAATTAAGTGCATCATCATTGTTTTGATCAGCAGCTGAAAATATGATTCGATACAGATTTAACCTTTCTCAACTCCTTTTGTTTATACGTGAACCCTTTTCATTTCAAACATTTTCATGGTTCTGACTTGGCAGACTCACTGCAGGTCCAGATGCGATGGTGAACTGCACACCCGTGTTATCCATATTGTAGCACAAATGCAACCTGTGCCACGGCCATTGCAGCAGCCTCCTGCTACAAATTATAGTCCAAACTTTAACAAATTTTTCCCACTGAAGCAAAAACCATAAACTTCACATAACAGTTTCAAGTTTGTTTTAAAAAAAAATACCAACTAAAGATAAATTATATCAACAACCATTTTAAACATTATTACACTTACCAAACTTGAAAAGTTTGAATTTTGACAGCAAAGTTTGACAGCGAAGTATAAAATTAAAAGCTTCATTGAAGATTCATTTTGCATTCTCTTTCATTTCACATAAAATTTTCTATGAACAACCAAACACCCAGCTGCCAAAACAACAAAAACAACGTAAAGAAAACAGAGCCAGAGGCAGGCCACAATAGAACAGGGTAACTAGCTCAAAGGAGAAGACAAAAAAACCATACAAGAGGGAAGCCAAGCAACAAAGGCCCCCAAGCAAAACACCACCTCAATTTACCAAAACTAACCAGTTCCTCACTAATTTACAGCACACAATCACACAATGTGTTCTGTCCATTAATCACATAACTAGGATATGAACTGACACTCTGAGATTTCGCTGAACAGCTAAATGGAACCGAAGTTGACTTTTGGCTGGTACCCAGAAATCCATACTTGTTATCAGACATTTTCAAACAACCAACTCTCCCCAAGTGATTATCTATTGATATTCTCCCTCCAAAACCAGTCAGTACCCCTGTGGTTCTAGTATCAGAAGGTGTAAATGACATACAAGTTGCCATCTTAAAATATGGAATATTGGAATCTCAAAGCACGTTCTAGGTAAAGAAAACTAGATACCCAAATGACTTAAAATTTCTAATTCTACAACAAAATAGCTTCCAAGACCTATTCATCAAAGACCAGAAAAATAAATTTGAGCCATTAATACTTAAATGAATCACTAAAAGTATCAATTATATCATGCAAGAAGTGATCGATATAATAAGAAAAACAGCACCACAAATTAGCATAAAACTATGAAACGCACAAATGCCAAAATGCATATCCTAACTAGAACCATAAAACCGCAGAAATCACATTCAAGAAAGTAAACCTTTGGCTGCGCAATGCAAAGAAAACTGACTGAGATTGAAAATAGAGATTGAGGGATACCCTTTTGGCTGTGCAATGCAAGGCCGAGAGAGAACAAGAAGCGAGAACTGACTGAGATGGAGGGATCCTCAACCTGCAATAAATGAAATTAGAACCCTAAAATTAGATAAAATCCCCAAAAATCCAATTCAAAATCAAACCCTAAAACATGAACGAAGGAGAAGACTGCAATAACGAAGGAGAAGGAGAGAAATCGAACCTCAAAGCGAGAGAAATCGAAGGAGAAGGGCTGCTTTCTGATCAAAGCGAGAGAAATCGAAGCTAGAGAGGAGAGAAATCGAAGGAGATGGAGAGGTTGCTGTCTGAAGAGAATGATTTTGGTGAAAGGCAAAGGTAAAATGGAAAGTTTGTAAAATTTCATTGAAAATACACTGTAGCGCGTTTTGGAGAAGCAGAAGCTGAAATCCAAAAGCATGTATTTGTAGCTTCTCAAAAACTCAGTTAGGAGAAGCTAAAAGTAACCAAAAGCACTTCCCCACGATTTTACCAAACACCCTATCTTTGATCCGGAATCACTTTTGGCCCCAAACGCAGCTGGAGAAGCAATGCCAAACTGGGCATAACTAACTAACTAACTAACTAATTACCATCTAATGCAATGGTCTTGCAAAAGTGGTAATGAGAGATGAGATGTTGGGATATTGGTGTACAAGTGCAATCACCCAATCAATTAGTTGATTTCTATTGATTACCTAGGATACTCTAAAACCTTTAATAAAGACACATACATCAAGAGTTATTCATGCATGGTCTAAATTGTATTACATGTTAATCAATTTATCAATTCAATCAACACATATATGAATTAAAGCTAAAGATAGAAAACCAACAAATATAATAGATAATATACAAAGTACACCAATTTCCCAACATCAATATTTAGTTACATAGAATAACTAAGGTGAGGTGGGTGTTCTTGGTGAGAAACTAAGTTACACTAAGCTAAACTAAGCTATACTAAGCTAATCTAGACTATTGGGAGGTATTTATAAGGTATTGTGAGCTATTTGGATATTTAAGGGGTATGGGTGCCTTTAAGTTATTCTAGACTATTTGTGTGACTTTTGGATATTTGGGAGGTGTGTTTTAGGTTAGAGAAGGATGTTTATATATAGGGAACTGTTTTGGGGAAGGTTTGGACAAAATTATCTTCAAGTCGGTTGTCTCGGCGAGCTTGGATCCCTTGACCAGCGAGTTTGTGCCCGCTGTCGAAGCTCGCGGTGGAAAAATGGAGGTCGGCAGCGAGTTTCTTCCTTCTGGATTGCAGGTACTTTCCCGCAGCATGAAACTGCGGAGTTTTGGCGAGGTTGGACATGCTGGTTCGCGGGAAGGAAGCCGCTGGGATGAGCTTGGAAGCTTGGACTTCCATGGAAGTTTGGACTTCCATGGAAGTTTGGAGGACTTGAAGGAGATGGAAACCTTGAAACAAATTATAGCACGGTGTGTATAAAAACTATCTAGAGGGCGGGGGTGAATAGATTTTAAGTTTTTTACCCAATTTTTCGTGTTAGACAAAATTACGAAATTACCCATAAATAGATAAAGCAATAAATCAAGTATAAAATGCGGAAATTAAATAACACTTGATTTTTACGTGGAAACACTCACGGGAAAAACCACGGGCTAGTAAGTAAGCCACACTCGAACCTCGAATCCACTAAATGTGTAAAACGATTACAACCTAATCCCGGAAGTAATCACACACCTACCTAATCCCGGTATGAGTGAACCTAGTCCAATTTGCTTGCGATCTAAGCAACCTAATCCCGGAAGCTACACACAAGACTTACTTTCTCAATGAAGAGAATAAAACCCTAAGTGAATATATGAATATTATGAAAGTTCTCAAGGTGTGTTTAATATATAAAGCTAGATGAGGGGGGAATAGATTTTAATGATTATTACCCAATTTTCGCATGCAAGTCAATTTTACGAAAATGCCCCTACTAGTAAAAAATACATACAAGTGTAATAAGATGCAGAATTTAAATAACACTTGATATATACGTGGAAACCCAACCACTGGGAAAAACCACGGGCTATATAGTGCGCCACACTCGGAACTCGAAATCACTAATTGAAATGAAGTTTACAACCTATGTAGACCTCGTTTAACACTCCGGTCTGTAACCCCTCACTTCTACCCAGCGGGCCTTTATTAGCAACCCTATTCCAATTGCTCGATCCTCGCAGTCACTACTTGTAATGATGTTTACAGCCTAATCCCGGTCTGTAACCCATCACTACTACCCGCAGGCCTGTAATAGCAACCCTAGACCAAGACTTCAATCTCTCAAAAGAGATTGCACAACCCTATGTGAATATGTATGAATATTCAATTAACAAACAAGGCTAGGGAACCTTAGATGCTTATCTAGGATGATGATATATTCAATTTAAATCAACCCTAGATATCAATTGCTAAATGACATGTCAAATAGCATAGATAATCATAGATTATAAAAACCTAGATATCTATCAAAAACAACACTCAATCAATTCATCACAATTAATCTCTTTTCTTGTATTTAGCATATGATCTAAAACATACAAGTAATTTAAAAGAGATGGCTTGGTATTTAAAATACTAAAATAAGATGAAATTAATCAAAATCTTACCAAGCAAGTTGTGATGATGCAAACCCATACATGGATGCACTCTATATAGACATAGGAGATGCAATATGAAATTTGATGCAAAATGGGTTTGATTTGAGTGGTTAAAGATGAGTTCTTGATTTGATTTTCTCTCAAAATCTATCTTTGAAGTTTAGGGTTCTTAAGAGTCAAAGAACTTAATCAGATAATGAGAAAGTGTGATATTTATAGACATCAAGAACATGGCAAGTGAAAAGACAATTTTGCCCTTAAAATCGCACGATCGGCGGTTTCATTCGGCGGCCAGGCTGCCGAATTGAACCGCCGAATGGCTTCCAAGCGGAACAGGGGAACTTCGGCGACTTCGTTCGGCGGTTTCTAAACCGTCGATCATAACTGCCGTTTGGGACCCGAGAGATATATTTCAATCAGGTCTCATTCGGCGGTTTCGAACGGCGGCCAGGCCGCCGAACGTAACCGCCGTTTCACCAGAAATGGTGAAACCAAGGAGAAGCCAAAGGCATCTCCAACGGCGATCATCGCGCAAAACAAAGCACATCAACGTGCACGCGCGGACGTTTTCGAACAACCTTCGGGAAACGAATTACTCCACACTAAAAGCTAACATACATGAAGTGCAAGTGTGTGTATTGAATGCATCCTAATGCCTATCATGTCATGGCATTATCATATAACAAGATGCAATCAATTCAACATGTAAGAAGAGATATTGAATAATTCAATAAAGCACAATGCACACAAAATATAAACACAACATTCAAGAATAAGAGTTATGCATGTTGTGTGTGTGTGCAACTATATCTCTTCAGGGCAAAGTAAGCACTAGATATACCTTTGGTGCTTGTCCTCTTGAGGTCTTGGAAAGGGTCTTTGATCTTCAACAAATCACCTAGACTACCCTTACAATCAAACCCCAACATGTGGTTTGCCCACGAAATAAGCCAATCAATTAAAGGGAATCCTTACATATTCAAATGCAACATAGAGCAAGGGAAATCCTATATGCTTATCTAAGATGATTAATATGCAATTAGAACAATCCTAGATATTAAAAACTAAATGACATGTTCAATCAAATAGTTTAGCTAATCAAGATTAAGCACAAAACCTAATTAGCTATCACAATACAACTTCTCAAACATACATCACACTAATCTCAATCTTGTATCAAAAGATACATGAAAATCATACAAGTAATAAATTGAGATTGCTTGTTAAGAAAAACACAAAATATGTAAGATATTAGTGAAAAGCTTACCAAGCAAAGTATGATGAAGAATCCATGCAAAGAGACATCTAGATGATCAAGGATGATGCTAGATGATGATTGATGATCATGAAAAAGTGTTTGAGTAAATTAAAAATGAGTTTTTTGGAATTTTTCTTCTCTTTGAAAAATATCCTAAGTATGGAATCTGAATATGAACTATCTTAATTGACCTAAAGTCAAAGTGGCATATATATAGGAGGCCAAAACAAAGTGTGGTCGTTTTGATAAGTTGGCCTGAAATTTGCCTTGGGCGCTTCTGTACATCGCCTGTACAGCGCCCCAACTTTGTTCTCTCGGGAAAACAGAGTGGCGCTGTACGTAGAGCGCCTCGTACAGCTCTTCGTACAGCGCCTGTACAGCGACCGAACAGCGACCGAATTAAATCGATCAGGTCTGAACAGCGCTCAATGGGCGCTGTTCGTACAGCGCCTCTGTAGAGCGCCTTTGGGAGCGCCTCATGCAAAAATGCAATCCTAAGTCTAAACATGACAAGGCAATTGGATATGCAAGATGCAATCAAACTAACATGTAAGAAGAGATGAAAATAAGCATTAATGCACAACAATAAGAAACACAACATACAAAGATTAAACATATGCATGAGTTGTGAGTGTGTGCAACTATCTCTTCAAGACAAGTAAGCACATAGAAATTTACCTTCGGTGCTTATCAACACGAGGTCTTCAAAGGGCTTCGAACAATAAACCCGATACCTAGGCTACCCTTACAAAGAACCCCTGAAACAAATAATAGCACGGTGTGTATAAAACTATCTAGAGGGGGGGTGAATAGATTTTAAGCTTTTTACCCAATTTTTCGTGTTAGTCAAAATTACGAATTTACCCCTAAATAGATAAAGCAATAAATCAAGTATAAAATGCGGAAATTAAATAAGACTTGATTTTTACGTGGAAACCCTCACGGGAAAAACCACGGGCTAGTAAGTAAGCCACACTCGAACCTCGAATCCACTAAATGTGTAAAACGATTACAACTTAATCCCGGAAGTAATCACACACCTACCTAATCCCGGTATGAGTGAACCTAGTCCAATTTGCTTGCGATCTAAGCAACCTAATCCCGGATGCTACACACAAGACTTACTTTCTCTATGAAGAGAATAACAACCCTAAGTGAATATATGAATATTCAAAATGCAACATAGAGCAAGGGAAACCCTATATGCTTATCTAAGATGATTAATATGCAATTAGAGCAATCCTAGATATCAAAACTAAATGACATGTCAAATCAAATAGTTTAGCTAATCAAGATTAAGCACAAAACCTAATTAGCTATCACAATACAACTTCTCAAACATACATCATACTAATCTCAAACTTATATTCAAAGTATATAAAATAACATACAAGTAATTAATTGAGATTGCTTGTTAAGAGAAACACAAAATATGTAAGATATTAGTGAAAAGCTTACCAAGCAAAGTATGATGAAGAATCCATGCAAGATGTCATCTAGATGATCAAGGAAGATGCTAGATGATGATTGATGATCATGGAAAAGTGTTTGAGTAAACTAAAATTTTGTTCTTTGGAATTTTTCTTCTCTTTGAAAAATCTCCTAAGTATGGAATCTGAATATGAACTCTTGTAATTGACCTAAAGTCAAAGTGGCATATATATAGGAGGCCAAAACAAAGTGTGGTCGTTTTGATAAGTTTGCCTCAAAATTGCCTTGGGCGCTGTACGTAGAGTGCCTCTTGTACAGTGCTTGTACAGCGCCCCAACTCTGTTCTCACGGGAAAACAGAGTGGCGCTGTACGTAGAGCGCTTTGTACAGCGCCTGTACAGCGACCCAACAGCAACCGAATTAAATCAATCAGGTCTGAACAGCGCTCAATGGGCGCTGTTCGTACAGCGCTTCTGTAGAGAGCTTTTGGGAGCGCCCAATGCAAAAATGCAATCCTAAGACTAAGCATGACAATGCAATTGGATATGCAAGATGCAATCAAACTAACATGCAAGAAGAGATGTTAATGAACATTTATGCACAAAAATAAGACACACAACATACAAGTATTAAACATATGCATGAGTTGTGAGTGTGTGCAACTATCTCTTCAAGACAAGTAAGCACAAAGAAATATACCTTCGGTGCTTATCAACACGAGGTCTTCAAAGGGCTTCGAACAATAAACCCGATACCTAGGCTACCCTTACAAAGAACCCCAACATGTGGTTTGTCCACGAAATAAGCTAATCAACAAATGGGAACCTTACAATCTCCCCCTTTGGTTATTTCGTGACAAAACCACCACTCACAATGATTCCTCACATTAAACTAGAAACAACGGGATAATATAGATTTTCTACAATACAAAGAGATAAGAAAATAAACTTCAAGTGTTCAATCTCTTGTAGAATAATCAAGCCCTGAAAAGAAAGTTTCTAACATTTCCAATACAAGTAAAAAAAGAGATGAATCAAGTGAGAACAAAAACAAGCATTTGCATTTTAAAAGTTTAGGCACAACATTATGAAATGTATGTGTATGCAATGCTCCCCCTCAACGGGTTACTCCCTCTCAACGAATGTTCTCCCCAATATGCACAATTGCCTCTATTTTTTGCAACCCCTTTACCATATCCTACTCCCCCTTTTTGTCATGATATAGGCAAAGGAGTAGTCCCTAACCGGGTCACTCATAGCAACGAGAGATAGAAGCATGCAAGATTTGCATAATTAATATAAGTCACACTATGCACCTCAATTAATTGAAGAGAAACAAGGAGATTTATTTGAGAAAATGTGTGAATCCAACATGCTTTGCATACAAGACATATAGCATTCAAGTCCAAAATACAATGGTATTTGGCAAAGCAAATGATAAAGGTTTCTAATAAGAATTCAAACCAATTTCACCAATGTCATGAGTAAAGCAAGGATATAGAATATATTGATTTCAATTTAAGAACAACTATATCCAACTTTATAAGCGAAACATGGCATGAGCGACTTTGCACCCTTTTTGATTTTTCCGGATAAGATATCCATATGATAGTAGCCATGTTCAACCAATAAAGAAAGAGAGACATTTGGAATGTGAATTCCTTTGAACGGATACAAGATCCTTTATTCATTTTGAGTCTCATAAGCTTTCACACAAGGTTTTGCATTTTAAGAATATGCAATCATCAATTTATGCTTTTCATGTGAGCATGTGATATGAATTTCATGCTTTTTCATTTGACATGAGCATGTTATTAAAGAATCATCATGTCATGGAGATAATCATAGGTCATTCAAATCATACTTCCTATATACATCTCCTAGTCCAAAAATGCATGTTTGAACATAAATATGACATGGATTGTAAACAAGCAAGGTTCACAC
The DNA here is from genome assembly GCA_008009225.1 of Acer yangbiense. Classification (NCBI taxonomy): domain Eukaryota; kingdom Viridiplantae; phylum Streptophyta; class Magnoliopsida; order Sapindales; family Sapindaceae; genus Acer; species Acer yangbiense. The sequence goes on from CM017763.1 coordinate 25,625,358, forward strand.
TTATTGAATTGAAAACATATATACATATGTGCAACCAAGCTTACTCAAACAATAAAAGAAGAGGCATAAGTTATTTCAAATTTTGCAAGTGACAAGAATGCAAAATAGCTCTCTTTGCTTGAGTTCCCCATATGGGGTCAATCATAGAACATCACTCCACAAGACATATCCCAATAGATCTACTAAGAGTTTTTAATCGAGTAGCATCTAAGGGTTTAGTAAATAAGTCCGCAAGTTGATCATTAGTACCTACATGTTCAAGTACTATGCATTTATTTTCAATAAGCTCTCTAATGAAGTGATGGCGGATGTCAATATGCTTAGTTCTAGAATGTTGTACCGGATTCTTGGAAATATTAATAGCACTCATGTTATCACAAAAGAGAGTGAGAGTACCTTGGTTGAATCCGTAGTCTACTAGCATTTGCTTCATCCATATGAGTTGTGTGCTTCCACTCCCCACGGCTATGTATTTGGCCTCGGCCGTGGACAAGGAAATCGAGTTTTGCTTCTTGCAAAACCAAGACACCAAGTTGTTGCCTAGAAAGAAGCAACCGCCCGATGTGCTCTTCCTATCATCGCAATTTCCTGCCCAATCCGCATCACTAAAGCCTACAAGACTAGCATTAGTGTCAAAAGAGTACCAAATCCCATAATTGGATGTCCCATTCACATATCGAATGATTCTCTTTACGGAAGAGAGATGGGACTCCTTAGGATCCGTTTGGTACCTAGCACACACACCCACACTAAAGGAGATATCGGGCTTACTTGCGGTCAAATAAAGCAAGCTACCTATCATGCCACGATATAACGTTTGTTCCACACTTTTACCACTAGCATCCTTGCTTAGCTTCAAAGTGGTACTCATGGGTGTATTACAATGTTTGGCATTCTCTAGACCAAACTTCTTCACTAGGTTTTTGGCATATTTGGCTTGGGTTATGAAAATCCCATCATCTAATTGCCTAATTTGCAAACCTAGGAAGTAATTAAGCTCACCAACAAGACTCATCTCAAATTCATGAGACATGACATCAACAAATTGTTGGACCTTGGTGTTGTTGGTGGAGCCAAATAAAATGTCATCAACATAGATTTGAGCTATAAATAACTCATCTTTGTTTCTCTTAATGAACTAGGTCTTGTCAACACTACCTCTTGTGTAGTCATTGTCAACAAGAAATTGAGTGAGGCGCTCATACCAAGCCCTCGGTGCTTGTTTCAACCCATATAGTGCCTTCTTGAGGCGATAGACATGGTTGGGGTGGTGTGCATCCACAAACCCCTTGGGTTGTTCAACAGATACTTCCTCTTGCAAGAAGCCATTGAGGAAGGCACTCTTGACATCCATTTGGTGCAATTTGAACTTGTGCACACAAGAAATGGACAAGAGAAGCCTAATGGACTCTAAACGGGCAACAGGAGCAAATGTCGCCTCAAAGTCGATACCCTCAATTTGAGAGTACCCTTGTGCTACAAGTATAGCCTTGTTCCGCACTATGTTGCCATCCTCATCGGATTTGTTCCTAAATATCCATTTAGTGCCTACGACATTAGTGGTCTTAGGCCTAGGAATTAGAGTCCAAACCTCATTTCTTTCGAATTGGTTTAGCTCTTCTTGCATGGCAAGATCCCAAAATTCATCATTTAGGGCTTCTTCAACCTTTTTGGGTTCAATTTGAGAGGTGTAGCATGTGTAGCTAATAAGATTAGCAAGTTGACGTCTAGTCCTAACACCCTCATTAAAATCTCCAATAACATCCTCTTTGTTATGGAGTCTTCTAACCCATGGAGCGGGTTCATTAGAGTCCAAGAGAGGGACTCTAGTAGTGGGTTGTGTGACTTCGTCATTTTCATTAGATGTCCCAACATTGGGAGTCACCACAACCCTCTCCAAAGGAGAAACATCACTAAAATAACCTCCTCCTCATGATCATTTGACTTGAGCCTAGTATCATCAAATACGACATTGGATGATTCCATAACACTTAGAGTTTTTAAATTGAAAACTCTATAGGCTCTACCATTCAAGGCATAGCCAATAAAAATACCCTCATCACTTTTAGCATCGAATTTGCCAAGTTGATCACGGTCATTCAAAATGTAGCATTTGCTTCCAAAAGTATGGAAGTAGCTAACATTTGGCCTCTTGCCTTTCCATAACTCATAGGAGGTATTTCTAGTACCGGGCTTTAGGAAAACACGATTCCCTATATAGCAAGTTGTATTGACGGCTTCGGCCCATAGGTTCCTAGGGACATTGTTGCTAAGCAACATCACACGGGCCATCTCTTGAAGGACCCTATTCTTCCTCTCAACAACTCCATTTTGTTGAGGTGTCCTAGGAGCCGAGAACTCATGGGAGATGCCTAAGCTATTGCAATAGCTTTCAAATGAGGCATTTTCAAATTCCCTCCCATGGTCACTTCTAATCCGTTTTATGCTTTTAATATTAGAATTCATCTCATTTTGTATTTTATTACAAAGCATTTTAAACTTATCAAAAGTTTCTGATTTTTCTCTAAGAAAATATGTCCATGTGAACCTAGAGAAATCATCAACACAAACAAAAATGTATCTCTTTCCACCCAAACTTTCGGTTTGCATGGGACCCATGAGGTCCATGTGGAGAAGCTCAAGAGGCTCCTTGGTGGTGAGATACTTACCCTTTTTGTGCATGCTTTTAGTTTGCTTTCCTTGTTGGCAAGGTCCACAAACACCATTGGCTTCTTCCCAAGCTTAGGGAGGCCACGCACACAACTGAACTTTCCAAGGGTCCGTAGATCCCTAAAGTTCATGTGGCCAAGTCTTTCATGCCACAACTCAATTTGCTCATCCATGGACACATGATTAGATACAATTCTAGCTTCAAGACAATAACAATTGTCGCTAGATCTCATGCCCTTCAACAAGGTTTGTCCATCGGGTTTAGGATAGAGCAATAATCTTTAGAAAACAAGACGGAATATCCTTCATCACTAAGATGTGAATGCTATTAAATTGGCTTTCAAGCCATTAACAAATAAAGCATTGGATAAGGAGGGTAATCCGGGAACGGAAATGGTTCCTTTCCCTACAACATTTCTTTTGGATCCATCACCAAAAGTGACATTTCCACCTTCCTCCATAACAAGAGTCTCGAAGAAACTCTTGTTTCCCGTCATGTGCCTAGAGCACCCACTATCCAAATACCAAAAATTAGAAGAATTTGCCTTCAAGGCTATTTGTGCAACATGGCAAACATTTTTATTCTTTCTAATCCACTTAGCAACAATTTTAGATTTCTTAGTGGTCTTTGGTACATGTGCTCTACTATTCCTAGGATCATGCAAATCAATATTATTATTCCTAGGAACATGCATCTTGGCTCTATTCTTTTTCTTTTATATCATGCTTTGTGTTCTACACATTTTAATATATTGAAAGCAATTTGGTCTAATATGACCATCACAACCACAAAAGTGACATATAGGGATGAAAAAAGAAATCATACCTCGTCTTTGTGCATGTATGGGAGCTTGTCCATGTCTTTGTGGATAAGTGGGTTCAATCCATCTTCGTTGTTGAACCGGTCTAGGTTGCTTCCAAGCTTGAGGTTGCATGATAGGTCTCTTTCCTTTGTGAGCCATTTGTGGAGGAATGTTGGCTTGAGGGACCCTAAGGGGTTGAGCTTGAGGTTGCCTTCTTGGCCCTATCTTCACTTGTGCATTTGAGCATTGTCCTACTTCTAATTTCTTCTTAGGAGCTTGCACCAATGAAGCTTCTTTACTCCCCAAACTCTTAACAAAAGTGGTCTTCTTTGAAGTGGAAGTCTCCATATCATCTTCAAACCCGAGACCTCTCTTGTCACTTGGACTTTTTCCAACACCAAGTAAATGATCAAGCTTCTTGGTGCTAGAACCTATCCTAGCCAAGGACCCTTTAACTTCTACAAGTTCCCTCTTCAAGCCTTCTTCACTTCTCTTGGATAAGTCTAACTCCTCAATTAACTTATCCTCTCTCCTCTTTAATCTTTCCACATGTTCACTTAAGTGGTCATTGTGAGCCGAAAGTTCAAGGTTCTCTTCTCTCAACCTCTCAATCTTTCTTGTGCTTTTAATTGCTAAATCATTGAACTCGGCATGGTATTTAGCAAGCACCTTTGCTCCACAAATTTCTTTATGGAATTAGAAGAGGAGTCACTTCTTCTTCACTAGAGTCAATTTCCTCTTGACTCATTTCCTCTCTCTCACTAGCACTTTTGCTCTTGTGAGATGAGGCAAAAGCTAGGAAGTTAGCCATGAGCTCTTCTTCACTTGAAGTTCATCTTCCTCATTTGAGCCATCACTACCCACTCCAAGTGGCGGCCATCACTTTGTTCTCTTCTTTTCATTGTGATTAGCACATTCAGGGGCAAAGTGACCAATCCCACCACATTCAAAGCATCAGACCCCTTTCCTTTCGGTCCTCTCTTGTCTAGGCTCAAACTTCTTGAAGGACCTTTTTTCTTCAAGTCTTGCCTCTTGACCCAAATCCCTTCTTCTTCTTGAACCCCATAACCTTATTAAACCTTTTCACGAATAAGGCAAGGTCTTCATCCGAGTCATGCTTTGCCTCCTTTGCATCCTTAGATGCTTTCAAAGCTATTCCTTTAGACTTTTTAGGAGGAGTAGTGGTGCTAGGAGCCTTCCTAGACTCATATGCAAGGAGACGTCCAATCACCTCACTTGGCTTCATATCCATGTAGCCACTATTTTCTTCTATGGCGTCACCTTTGATTCAAACCTATCGGGGAGAGATCTCATAATTTTTTGCTTACTCTCCTATCTGAATACGGGTCTCCGAGTTGATGGCTGTGATTTACAATGTCCATCAATTTGATTTCGAAGTCATTGAAGCATTCATCCTCTCCCATCCTAAGTAGCTCAAATTGAGTTTGGAGGACTTGAAGCTTGGACTCCTTCACCACCTCGGTTCCCTCATGTGCAACTTGAAGGATGTCCCATGCCACTTTTGCAATCTGAGTATTCTGAATAAGCTTGTATTGATTCTCATCCATTGCACACATGATGGCATGCATAGCCTTCCTATTCCACTTAGAAGCCTCAAACTCTTGCGCGTTCCATTGTGCCTTAGGCTTCAAAACTTCTTCTCCTCCACCACCGGGAGTCATCTTGGGTAGATCATATCCGTCTTCCACCGCCATCCATGCACGGTCATGAATTTGGCATATGTAAGATTCCATCTTCCCTTTCCATTGGGAATAATTTAAACCGGTAAGAAGTGGAGGCCTTGTGCTTGAAGCACCTTCGTGGCCACCACCATTTCCACCGTTTCCACTCATAGTGTTTATGAATGAATGAAATGAATGCAAATGTATGAATGATCAAAAATCACACAAAATGCAAAACACACCAAAAAAGCAAGGATCACCTAAGTATGTCTAGGAACCCGCTCTGATACCAATTGAAACAAATAATAGCACGGTGTGTGTAAAACTATCTAGAGGGGGGGTGAATAGATTTTAAGCTTTTTACCCAATTTTTCATGTTAGTCAAAATTACGAATTTACCCCTAAATAGATAAAGTAATAAATCAAGTATAAAATGCGGAAATTAAATAAGACTTGATTTTTACGTGGAAACCCTCACGGGAAAAACCACGGGCTAGTAAGTAAGCCACACTTGAACCTCGAATCCACTAAATGTGTAAAACAATTACAACCTAATCCCGGAAGTAATCACACACCTACCTAATCCCGGTATGAGTGAACCTAGTCCAATTTGCTTGCGATCTAAGCAACCTAATCCCGGATGCTACACACAAGACTTACTTTCTCTATGAAGAGAATAACAACCCTAAGTGAATATATGAATATTCAAAATGCAACATAGAGCAAGGGAAACCTATATGCTTATCTAAGATGATTAATATGCAATTAGAGCAATCCTAGATATCAAAACTAAATGACATGTCAAATCAAATAGTTTAGCTAATCAAGATTAAGCACAAAACCTAATTAGCTATCACAATACAACTTCTCAAACATACATCATACTAATCTCAAACTTATATTCAAAGTATATAAAATAACATACAAGTAATTAATTGAGATTGCTTGTTAAGAGAAACACAAAATATGTAAGATATTAGTGAAAAGCTTACCAAGCGAAGTATGATGAAGAATCCATGCAAGATGTCATCTAGATGATCAAGGAAGATGCTAGATGATGATTGATGATCATGGAAAAGTGTTTGAGTAAACTAAAATTGAGTTCTTTGGAATTTTTCTTCTCTTTGAAAAATCTCCTAAGTATGGAATCTGAATATGAACTCTTTTAATTGATCTAAAGTCAAAGTGGCATATATATAGGAGGCCAAAACAAAGTGTGGTCGTTTTGATAAGTTTGCCTCAAAATTGCCTTTGGCGCTGTACGTAGAGCGCCTCTTGTACAGCGCTTGTACAGCGCCCCAACTCTGTTCTCACGGGAAAACAGAGTGGCGTTGTACGTAGAGCGCTTTGTACAGCGCTTTGTATAGCGCCTGTACAGCGCTTTGTATAGCGCCTGTACAGCGACCCAACATCGACCGAATTAAATCAATCAGGTCTGTACAGCGCTTCTGTAGAGCGCTTTTGGGAGCGCCCAATGCAAAAATGCAATCCTAAGACTAAGCATAACAATGCAATTGGATATGCAAGATGCAATCAAACTAACATGCAAGAAGAGATGTTAATGAACATTTATGCACAAAAAATAAGACACACAACATACAAGTATTAAACATATGCATGAGTTGTGAGTGTGTGCAACTATCTCTTCAAGACAAGTAAGCACAAAGAAATATACCTTCGGTGCTTATCAACACGAGGTCTTCAAAGGGCTTCGAACAATAAACCCGATACCTAGGCTACCCTTACAAAGAACCCCAACATGTGGTTTGTCCACGAAATAAGCTAATCAACAAATGGGAACCTTACAACCCCAACATGTGGTTTGTCCACGAAATGAGCCAATCAACAAATGGGAACCTTACAATCTCCCCCTTTGGCTATTTCGTGACAAAACCATCACTCACATTGATTCCTCACAAAAAAAAAAAAAATAGAAACTACGGGACAACTATGATTTTCTACAACACAAAGAGATAAGAAAATAAAACTTCAAGTCTTCAATCTCTTGTAGAATAATCAAGCCCTGAAAATAAGATTTCTATATTTTCAATACAAGTGAAATGTGAGATTAATCAAGTGAGACAAAAAACAAGCATTGCGTTTTAAAAGTTTAGGCACCACATTATGAAATTTGTGTGTATGCAATGCCCCCTCAACGGGGACTCTCCCTCAATGAATGTTCTCCCCAATATGCACAATTGCTTCTATATTTGCAAACTCCCCTTCACATATACTACTCCCTCTTTTTGTCATGATAAGGCAAGGGTAGTCCCAACCGGGTCACTCATAGCAACGAGAGATAGAAGCATGCAAGATTGCATAATAATTATAAGTCACTTTATGCATCTCAATTAATGAAGAGAAACAAGGAGATTATAGACAGAAAATGTGGTGAATCAAATATGCTTTGCATACAAGACATGTAGCATTCAAGTCCAAAATACAATGGTATTTTGTCAAAGCAAATGACAAAGGTTTCTAATAGGAATCAAACCAATTTCACCAAAGTCATGAGTAAAGCAAGGATATAGAATATATTGACTTCAATTAAGAAAAACTAACCAAACTTATAAGCAAAACATGGCATGAGTGACATTGCACCCTTTTTGATTTTTTCGGATAAGATATCCGTATGATAGTAGTCATGTTCAACCAATAAAGAAAGAGAGACATTTGGAATGTAAATTCCTTTGAATGAATACAAGATCCTTTATTCATTTTGAGTTTCATAAGCTTTCACACAAGGTTTTGCATTTTAAGAATATGCAATCATCAATTTATGTTTTCATGTGAGCATGTTATATGTAATTTCATGCTTTTATTTAACATTAGCATGTTATTTAAGAATCATCATGTCATGGAGATAATTTGAGTCATTCAAATCATACTTCCTATATACATCTCCTAGTCCAAAAATGTATGTTTGAACATAAATATGACATGGATTGTAAACAAGCAAGGTTCACCTATTGAATGAAAACATATATACATATGTGCAACCAAGCTTACTCAAACAATTAAAAGAAGAGGCATAAGTTATTAGAATTTTTGCAAGATACAATGCAATCCACAAGATACCCCTTTGCTTGAGTTCCCCATATGGGGTCCAAATACAAAAATCATCACTCCAAAAGACATATCCTAATAGATCTACTTAGCGTTTTAAATCGAGTAGAATCTAAGGGTTTAGTAAATAGGTCCGCAAGTTGATATTAGTAACATGTTCAAGTACTATGCATTTATTTTCACAAGCTCTCTAATGAAGTGATGGCGGATGTCAATATGCTTAGTTCTAGAATGTTGCAAGGATTCTTGGAAATATTAATGGCACTCATGTTATCACAAAGAGAGTGAGAGTACATTGGTTGAATCCATAGTCTACTAGCATTGCTTTTACCCCATTTACACCTTACTACCCCCATTCTCCAAAAACCCGCCCCTTTCCTTGAACTATGTGAGAAACGCACACGCTAAACTCCATTATTTGAGAGAACAAAGATCTGATAAATACAACAAAAAACCCGCGTGGTCAAGCTATGGATGCACACAAAGGTCAGTAACCTTAATCAAAGACTAAGTAAAAGAGTTGTGAACAACAACCACAGGGAAAGGAAAGAAGATCCTAACTCTCACGCTACTCTCAAGAGTGGCCAGATCCTTAATGTCCCAAGCACACCAGAACATTCCCTCCAAACTGCCCACCACAAGCCATAACTGATGGTGCTAAAAGAACAGCAAGAGAAAAGGGGTTTGCAAGGGACAAAATCTCAAGTATTCAGGTATTCTCCAAGTTTATGGAATCGAAACCAAAATTTCTTTACAATTTCATTTTGACACCTAAAATTTTGAAATTGTAATTTGACCCGCACGGGGGGGGAGCGTTTTAAAATAAAATACAAACATTATATTATAATATTAAGTGCCCCAACTCTGGCGATACCTGGATGCTATCCTCATACTCCATTCCTCCTGGGCGCACTGTATCCCATCATCACCCCTATCCAATCCCTCCATAAAACTTAGAATCACTTACAGTATCCCCCAAGTATTCTTCAAGTATCCTCTAGTCAAACTTGTGAAAAAGTCAATGGATACGCCATTTGGCGTATTGGATATGTATCCAGGAGTATTCGGGGAGTACCCGAACCAGATACGAGTTGGATACGAGTTACCTCCATCAAATGGGGTATCCGTGCTTCCTATCTCACACATTATATGATTTTAGTAGCTCAGTACGAATCCCAATGCATTAAAGGCTCATTTGGCACACTATATTGGATTGTACTGAATTGCATTGTATTTGGACTATATTATCTTTAATACAAACTTATGTTTGGTAATCCACTGTATTATATTGTATTAAGTTATAAAATATTTGGCATATCACTTTATTGTATTATATTATAAAAATATAATATTTTAAAAAAAATTAGTTAATAATTTATTTTAAATATCTTGACCATGAATAAATAAATCAATATTTATTTTCGTTGATACAAAAATTAAAATAAATAATATTTTACAAATAAATAAATGTTTCCAATATAATTTTGAAATTATAAGAAATTTTAATAGTATTACACATCTTTTCATCAAAAGTCCATATTTGTTTAAAAGAAAATGAAAAGAAGTTAATTGTTTTTTCCAATACAATATAACATAATACTGTCAAATTTTTTTTTTTTTTTTTTTGTAACCACCATTTTATTAAAAGCCACAAAGGCCAGACAAGAAACAACAACAGCGAGATGTCACGGCCCGCGAAATCTAAAATTCGATTTCCGGCCAAGGAGCACTACGAAGCCAACATGCCCTAGCAAGGCCAAGCTCCTGGAAGGCTCTAGAGATTTCCACACGCTTCAAGCATGGTTTGCTAATGGAAGTCTCTAGTTGATGGAAGATTATAGGGATCTCCTGATAGTTCTAACCATGGATGCTTCCGGAAGTCTCTAGCCACACAACCATTCTAGATCATTCTTGCACATACTTGTAAGAAGGATCTAGAAACATGTACATATCTAGATACATGTAGGAATGTTCTAGAATAGTGTAGACACTTGTATAGAATTCTAGAGGCATGTAAATACATGTAGAGAATTCTAGAATCCTGTAGATATTTTTGGAGGCAAAACCTCCACCGTTGGATCAAAGTGATCATAGCCATTCATTGAGGAGGTGGCACACTATAAAAAGCCAACCCTTCTCATTTGTAAAGGCATCCAAGCCTATCCAAGCCTACAAGCATACAAAGCATTGTAAAGCATTCTTCCTAGCAATACAACTTGTCTTATTTCCAACTAAGCTCTTCTTATTCCCTTTTCTCTAGTCTCTCTTGTGTGCAAGAGTGACAAGCAAGGCTTACATTGCTCCAAAGTTGTGTAAGTGCCACACAGGTTGGCTGCGCAAACTTTAAACCCGTGACAGTTGGTATCAGAGCCTGGTTAAGCAACCACAGCTAGTTCACGAAGCAATAGCCTCCGACAGTGAAGTTGCTGCTAGAGTGGAGGAGCAAGTGCGAGGTCGTGGCGAGCAACGCACCCACACCAAGCGAAGCAAGTACAAGGGTCCGTCCATAGATGCCTTGGAAGCTCGGATGGTTGGCTTGAAGGACACCCTCTTCGGCATGTAGGCTAGCTTAAGTGATGTCGTTGACCGTTTCGATGGCCTAGAGACAGATTATGGTGAAATCACCTAAGCAACTAAGGCTACCATCCGAGAGTTCTAAAAAGGTGTCAAGGAGGATACGTGCTTCCTCACCTAGGAAATCTGCAACCTTCGCACCTTCGTAGAGCATGTGTTGCGGGCTATACGTGCGGAAATGGAATAAATCCGCACAGAATGGGCTACGCACTGGAACAGCCCAACCAATAGTCTTGGTGCCACCACTAGCACCATGACCGCCATTTAGGTCCCTAAGCCATCCACTTACAGTGGCAACTGGAAAGCCATGGAAGTGGAGAACTTTCTCTTCGGCCTAAAACAATATTTCGAAGGCAAGAGAGTTAGGGACGACGCAACCTGGATCACCAATGCTCCCACATTTCTTCGTAAATCCGCCTAACTATGGTGGCGACGCAAGCATGGTGACTTCATCAATCCCATCACCATATGGGATGAGTTCAAGAGGGAACTTAAGAAACAGTTCTCTCCCACCAATGCTGAGAAGGAGGCCCGCGACTGCCTCCATCGCCTGAAGCAGTCAGGGTCCATCCACGACTACGTCAAGGAATTCACGACCTTGACCCTTGAGATCGAAGATATGTTCGACAAGGACCAGCTCTTCTTCTTCATGGACGGTCTCAAGGATTGGGCTAAGGTGGAGTTGGAAAGGTGGAACATGCAAGACCTTCGTTGTAGAGTCACTTACCGACCTCACCCGGTCTAAGGAAATGAGTGACAACCATGGTGAAGGAGGAGACAAACCAAATGACAATGATCGCAAGGATAAGAGACGTTCGAAGTTCCCCAATGGCGACAATCGGCGTGACAAACCACAAGGAGGCAAGCCCAAAAAGATCAAGCCAAAAAGTTCGTGCTTCATTTGCGATGGGCCACATTGGGTATGCAACTGCCCAAAGCAGAAAATGCTTAATGCCATGGTCACCCAGCTCGAGGAGTCCAAGGCAACCGAAGGCCAAGCAAGCATGGGATCTATCCAACAGATATATGCGATCAACGGGCGAACCATGCCTCCAACGCTTGCCAAGAAAGGCCTTATCTTCGTGGAGGCTACCATCAAAGGCAAGCAAGTTCGTGCGATGCTCGACACCGGGGCAATGCACAATTTCATCTCGGTGGACGAAGCCAAGTGACTCGGCCTTCGTATCACCAACGAAAAAGGTGCCATCAAAGCCGCCAACTCTTCGGTCAAGCTAATCGATGGCATAGCGAAGGGCGTCACTACCACCTAGGGCCATGGAGTGGAAAGCTAGATTTCTCGGTGGTCCCTTTAGAAAACTACCAATTGGTCCTAAGCATGACATTCTTCGACCAAGCCAACGCTTTCCACCTACCCACCGCTAGTTCGCTCAACATTCTTGATGGGGGCAAAGCATACACCATCCCGGTGGAACGCTTGACCACATCAGAGTTCAAGACGTTATCCGCCATTCAACTTGTGGAGAAACCAAGTTCTCCCACCTCTTCAAGGAACATCAAGCCAACCGAAGCCGTTCCAAAGAAGATGAGTCGTGCAAGCCATGGGAAGCGACGATCGAAGATAACGGAGGGAGGCTCTACAATTGCCAAACTGCCGCTTTAACAATGTAGGCCCACTTGCACCAAGACGAAGGAGTGGACGCAACGCAACGTACGTCCAACTACCAACACAAAGGCAGTCCTTCACAAGAGGCTTCCCAAGCCGAAGTTCAACCGTACAAACACTATAACAAATTAGGTCTACCGCAACACGCAATGTGTGTTGCGAAAACTTTTCGCAACATGCCTTGCCTGTTGTTGATACGCCTGTTGCCAAAAGATGATATGCATTTTACAACTTACACCGCGTGTTGTTGTAGATATAATAACAACATGAATTGCGTGTTGTTATAACTAATGACAACGTCTATGTATGTTGTCGTAGATATTTGTAACAACGCACCTTGTTCGTTTTCAAAAATATTTATGTCAACACGCACTGTACATAAATGTCTATAACAACACGCGTTGTGTGTTGCTGTAGATAAGTACCGCAACAAATGCAGTACGTTGCGGTATATGTTAACACTCCGTCGTCGCCATCCGGCCACTTGACGTCGTCCGGCAACCCACCTCTGTCACCGCCGGCCGTCCGGCCACCTTCCGACCACCCGACGCCGTCCGGTAACCCACCTCCATCGCCGCCGGCCGTTCAGTAACCCACAGTCGCCACCGTCCGGCCGGCCGGCCGGCCACCCACCATTGTTGTCGTCTGTCAACCATCCGGCCACCAACCGCCATCCACCGTTCGCCGTCCGGCCACGACCGTCGCCTCCGGCCACCCACCGCCGCCGACATCCTTCCGACCACCGACCATCGTCGCCGCCGACCACCGTCCGCCGCCTCCATCCACTTTTGATAATAATGAAAATTAATTGTCATTAGTGGGAATTGAACTTGAGACCTCAAGTCAATAATTGAAAGTCTTTACCACTTGACTACAAGACTTGTTGTGTTAACAATTGAACAAGATTTATATATGAGTTGTTAGAAAGAAAAAAAAAATCCTTGTTAGATAAATTTAAATTTATTCAACTAATCAAAATTCTAATTTCTACGATTAACATATATTAAAAAATATTTATTGAAACTTTTAATAAAATTATATTTTTAAAAACATATATAGTCGAGTTATTGGTCAATACTCTATGGTCACGTCTGGTTACATGGTGGAATGGTAATCAGAATGGTAATGAGAATGAGAATTAGAATAAGAATGGAATGGAATGGAAAGGAAAGGAAAGGAAAGGAAAATTAAGTTTTTTGTTTGGTTGGAACTTTAGAATTAGTGTCTGAATCAGTATTATTTTGTTTGGTTAACAACGGAATGGAATTGAGTTAACTGTATTTTGACCAAAATACCCCTAATTATAAAACATTCATTTTTTTTTTTGAAAAAGCAGACTGAAACATTCATAATAACATGATATATTATGGATAATAATAATAAAATATAAAAGTATATTATATATATAATTATATATTATTTAATAAAATAATATATAATATATAATACATATAATAATATATATATTATATAATATAATATATATAATTTATAATTTACAATATATATATTATATTATAGAATATATATAATAATATATTTATATAATATAAATATATAATATATACCCCTAATTATAAAACATTCATAATAACATGATATATTATGGATAATAATAATAAAATATAAAAGTATATTATATATATAATATATAATAGATTTCTATGGCTGAATTGAATAAAAATAAATAACTAAATATTTAAATAATGAATTTTAGTCAAAATTTTAAGTTTTTTAATGTAGCGTAACCACCCTAATAATTATGTTATTGCTATATATCTGTCTATATTGCTACAGTAAACATTCTTTAATAATATAAATAAAATGATCAAATATTAAATTTTTATTTTATATCTATTTAGATTAAATTAATTAGTATAAAAAAAATAATGAGCATTAAAAACACCGTATTTTGAAAATGAATATTTAGTTATTTTTAACAACATGCATAATCTAGTTGTAAAAACTCCGAGTTTCGACAACATTAAAACAAAGTATGTTGTTAAAGATAAGTCTATGACAACAATAAGATTGGTGTGTTGCAGAATATGTTACTTTTAACAACATAAGTAAGTGCGTGTTGCGAAAAAACACATTTTTAACAACAAGCAAAGCTGCGCGTTGCGGAAGATAAACCCTTTTAACAACGTGCAGATTGCGTGTTGTAAAATGTAGGAAATTTAGCAACATGCAAGTCTGCGTGTTGCGAAACTCAAGACATTTAACAACATACAGGTTTGTGTGTTGTGAAATGCAAGAAATTTAACAACATGCAAATTTGCGTATTGTGAAAAACTAATAGTTTAACAACATGCAAACTTGTGTGTTGTGAAAGACAAGTCGTTTAACAACTTGCGTAAAATGTGTGTTGTCATATATTGTGATTTTTTAACAACTCGCATTGCGTGTTGTAATACGTAACCTTTCGCAACATTTATCAGTTATACGTTGCAATATGTCTCCCATTATTGACTACTTACGCATGTGTGTTGTTGTAAATCACTTCCACAACATGCATTTTTCGCGCGTTGCGATATGTGACTTTTGGCAACATTTACCTGATGTATGTTGCTAATTGAATGTTGTCTTAGACTGTTTTTCTTGTAGTGAAAGGATCCAATTCGTGACAAACTCCAGCATGCACGATGCACACGCGACGAGGACGTCGCGAATTTAGGTGGGGGAGGATGTCACGGCCTGCGAAATCCAAAATTTAATTTCCGGCCAAGGAGCACTACGAAGCCAACATGTCCCTAGCAAGGCCAAGCTCCTAGAAGGTTCTAGAGATTTCCACACGCTTCAAGCATGGTTTGCTAATGGAAGTCTCTAGTTGATAGAAGATTCTAGAGATCTCTAGATAGTTCTAACCATGGATGCTTCCGAAAGTCTCTAGCCACACAATCATTCTAGATCATTCTTGCACATACTTGTAAGAAGGATCTAGAAACATGTACATATCTAGATACATGTAGGAATGTTCTAGATTAGTGTAGACACTTGTATAGAATTCTAGAGGCATGTAAATACATGTAGAGAATTCTAGAATCCTGTAGATATTTTTGGAGACAAAACCTCCACCGTTTGATCAAAGTGATCCTAACCATTCATTGAGGAGGTTGAAAGTAATACGAATAAACGCTCGGTGTGTTCGATATATTAATCTAGAGGGGGGGTGAATAGATTTTAAGCTTTATTACCCAATTTTCGCATGCAAGTCAATATTACGAAAATGCCCATACTAGTCAAAAATACAAGCAAGTGTAATATATTGCAGAATTTAAATAACACTTGATGTATACGTGGAAACCCAACCACTGGGAAAAACCACTGGCTATTTAGTGCGCCACACTCGAACCTCGAAATCCACTAATTGAAATGGAGTTTACAACCTATGTAGACCTCGTCTAACACTCCGGTCAATAACCCCCCACTTCTACCACTCGGGCCTTTAAAAGTGGCTCTAGTCCAATTGCTTGAGGCCTAAGCAATCTTTGCCTCAGGACTTAATTCTCAATGAAGAGATTTTGCAACCTATGTGAATATGTATAAATATTCAAATAACAAACAAGGCTAGGGAACCTTAGATGCTTATCTAGGATGATGATATAATCAATTAAATCAACCCTAGATATCAATAGCTAAATGACATGTCAAATAGCTTAGCTAATCAAGATTAATAAAAAACCTAATTAGCTATCACAATACAACACTCAATCAATTCATCACAATTAATTCTCTATTCTTGTATTTATCATATGATCAAAAACATACAAGTAAATTAAATGAGATGAACTTAATCAAAATCTTACCAAGCAAGTTGTGATGATGCAAACCCATTCATGGATGAATGCAAGATGAACTTTGATACACAAAGGAATGTATTTGAGTGTTTAAATGAGTAAACTTGGTTGCTTTTTCTCTCAAAATCTCTCTTTAAAATATAGGGTTCTTGATAATCAAAGAGTCATTTTCAGAATAAGAGAAAGTGAGATATTTATAGGCATGAAAAACAGAGCATGTGAAAAGACAAGTTTGCCCCTGAAAACGCACGATTGGCGGTTTCATTCGGCGGCCAGGGCGCCGTTTACAACAGCCGAATTGAACCCGAGAAGAACAGGGGAACAACGGCAGTTTCAATCGGCGGTTTCGAAACCGCCGAACTAACCGCAGAATCAAACCCGAGAAATAAATCAATCGGATATGATCGGCGGTTTCGAACGGCGGTCGGCGGCCGCCGATCATAACCGCATAATCACTCCAGACATTTCTGGACTGAAACGGCGGTTTCAATTCGACGGCCAGGCTGCCGATCAAACCGCTAATTCACCAGTGATGGTGAATCTAAAGGAAAAGCCAAGAGCATTCTCCGTGGGCGGTCTTCGCACAAAACCAAGCACATTCTAGTGCATGCGCGGACGTTTCCAAACACTATCGGGAAACGAATTACTAAGCACATATACACACAACAAGATATCAATCAAAGTGCTAGTGTGTAAAATGACATGTGAAAAGTATGCACACAAATGCAAGTATACTAAGTGTGTGTGTGCATTCTAAGTCTCTTCAAAGAAAAACTAAGCACTAGAGATTATACCTTTTGCGTGCTTGTCTTTTGAGGTCTTGGAAGGGCCTTCGAGCTTGAAGTTCAATCACCTAAACTACCCTTACACAATCAATCCCAACAAGTGGTTTGTCCACAAAATAAGCCAATCAAGATATGGGAATCCTTGCAGGAGTGGCACACTATAAATAGCCAACCCCTCTCATTTGTAAAGGCATCCAAGCCTATCCAAGCCTACAAGCATACAAAGCATTGTAAAGCATTCTTACTAGCAATACAACTTGTCTTATTTCCAACTAAGCTCTTCTTATTCCCTTTTCTCTAGTCTCTCTTGTGTGCGAGAGTGACAAGCAAGACTTACTTAGCAACATTGCCCTAAAGTTGTTTAAGTGCCGCACGGGTTGGCTGCGCAAACTTTAAGCCCGTGACAGAGAGCCCAAAAAATCGATCAGAAACACAAGCCAACGATCAAAAAAGCAGATAAAGCGAAACGAGCTACGAGAGCAATTAAATTTTGTCCCACTTGAGAATCTCCCTACACAAACTAGATCCTGCTTTGCTAAAGAGTCAGCAAAATCATTGTAAACTCTTGAATCATAAACCACCACCATCTTCTCCATATGATTTAAAATGCTGTGAATACTATCAAATATTATATATTAGATAATACTGTGTTTGTTATATTAGGTAATTAAAATGTATTAAAATATTACAATACAAATGAACATTAAACACTGTATTGTATTATTTGAGTAAATTTTAATTGTCTAATACAATACAATTCATACAACACACATGCCCAAAAAAATTTCTCAATTTTGAAACGGGGATAGAAAGATTCTTCTTTTAATCAATTTTTCTTTTTTGTGAAACTTCTTATAATTTCTTGTGTCGTGTAATGGATTTAAACAATTTAACGTTGTATATAATTAAAATATAGATTCCGCAAATCAAAATTCTCACATGCATGTAACAGATGTGATGCCGCAAATTAAGATCTGAATAGGATTATGAATTTTATTATTATTATTATTATTATTATTTTAACTGGTTATGAAAATGTTTTGGGTACAGAAAGAATCTTTATATATTTAATTTCTGGGTGTTCCAAAAATATTATTATTACACCCAGTTGACTGGTACTTATACGTCCATAATTAAACTTTAAAAATTGAAATTCTGCTTTAAGAACTCGTAAATATATCAATAATAAATAATTCTAGACATCGATTTATAAAAAAGTTATTAAATAATAAATAATTCATATTTTTAGGGAAGGTAATTAATTAGGTGGAGGATGCCATTTCTAAATATGGTTTGGATTTGGATGTTGCTTTGTGGTGGTCTACTACTCCGGCTTTTTTACTCTTGCATAGGCCGAAAGTCTTTTCGTTTTTGTTATTTTTTTTTTTTTTTCGCTTTTTGTTGAGGCATGCGTGCTTCTCTCTTGTATTGTTGGGGCTGCATACCCTTTGCATTTTTGTTTGACTTTTATTTTGAGTGTCAATATTTACACCCCTGAAAAACTATCTGTGCACCCTTTTTTGTACACACACCCCATTAAAAATTTTAAAATGTTTTAACTTGTAAGCACACACCACATATTCCTTTTTCTTCATTTTTGAAAAATATTATAAATTAATGAGTTATAAAATAGTTAATTTTTTTTTTTTTAATACTCGTATGTAGATACGACTCATACGAGGAGTCATGCCTGAAGCCTCCTCCTAGAATCAAAATCCTGGAGATGGAGCTTTTTTATTTTATTTTATTTTTCCTTATATATATATATTTTTTTCCTCTTTAGAAGAACTGTTTTACAATATTTTTTTTTTCTTATTCTAACTATACAATTTCAATTAATACAAGAAAATTAGTCCATCAATAACATTAATTGAATCTGTTTGTATGCTTAAATTTATAGTCTTTTTTTTTTTTATATTAGTTTTGTTTATTAATTAACTTCAATTATTTTCTCTTTTTTTATTTTTATTTTTATTTTTTATATAACAGTTAGTTGATAAACACTATTTAAATCTTAATTAATAACAAAATTAGAAATTTATTCAAAAAGCTAATTTTTTTATGTGTGTAACTAATTAAAATATTTGAAAAATATTCTAAATATTAATATTTTATTAATATGATGAGAAAGTTATATTTATATTAATCATTTTAAGGGTAATGTTGGAATTTTAAAAATATATTGATTTGGGGTGTACATCAAATTTTGAGGGGTGCAAATATCGTCACTCTTTATTTTTCCTTGTTTTTATTTTCTTTGCATTTTGATGTATATGGAGACTGCTTATGGGTTTTTTAAGCATATAATCTTTTGTGATGCTCTTTCTCCTTTGGTTAGCTTATTTTAAGGGAAAAAAGGAGTCATTATAAGGGTGCCAATAACACCATTCTTTCTAGAGAGCCTGGTGGACAACTATTGTATCAGTTGACTTATCAAATCATAATAAATGCTAGTGACCTGCTTAGTACAAATTACAGATCGTACGTATCATTACTAAATTGTGTTTTGACTAAAATTATTATTGAAGACTAATTTTGATTTGATTGTCTATGAAATATACTTCTACGTTACGTGGGAAATAGTGAAACAAGTCTCTTAATATTGTTGGTATGTCAATATTTATTGAAATAAAATGGAGATACTCTAACATATATATTAGTATCAAATTATGATTGGAATAACTGAATAAGGAGAATTTCTTCGATCATATACTGTACACTTTATTTAATAATATCTTATCATGTGGAATTCATAACCAATAAAATATATTTTTCACACATGATATGATTTTAGTAGCCTGGTACGAATGCGGAATGCCTAATATATTAAAGGCTTGTTTGGCACACTATATTGTATTGTACTATATTGCATTGTATTACATTGGACTGTATTATCTTTAATACAAACTTGTATTTGGTGATCAACTGTTTTATATTATATTAAGTTATACTATATTTGGTATATCACTATAAAAATATAATATTTTTTAAAAATTAGTTAATGATTTATTTTAAATATCTTTACCATGAATAAATAAATAAATATTTATTTTCATTGATATAAAAATTTAAATGAATAATATTATATAAATAAAATAAATATTTCCAACATAATTTTGAAATTATAAAAAATTTAAAAGTATGACACATCTTTTCATCAAAATTTCATATTTGTTTAGAAGAAAAAAAAAAAAAAGTTAATTGCTTTTTACAATACAATACAACAAAATACCATCAAATATTATGTATTAGATAATACAGCATTTGTTATATTAGGTAATTAAAATATATTAAAATAATACAATACAACTAGACACTAAGTATGTATTGTACTATTTGAATACATTTTAATTAATTGCTTAATACAATACAATTCATGAAAACAAACATATCCTAAAGATTTTCTCCAATTTTGAAACGGGGATAGAAAGATTCTTCTTATAATCAATTAATTTTTTTACACTTCTTATAATTTCTTGTGTCGTGATATGGATTTAAACAATTTAACGTTGTATATAATTAAAACATAGATTCCGCAAATCAAAATTCCCACATGCATGTAATTGGATGTGATGCCGCAAATTAAGATCTGAATAGGATTATGAAAATGTTTTTTTTATTTTATTTTTATTTTATTGTTTTATTTATTTATTTTAATTGGTTTTGAAAATGTTTTGGGTACAGAAAGAATCTTTATATATTTAATTTCTCGGTGTTCCAAAAATATTATTAATTTATTATTGCATCCAGTTGACTGGTACTTGTACGTCCATAATTAAACTTTAAAAATTGAAATTCTGCTTTAAGCACTCCTAAATATATCAATAATAAAAGTTTTCTAGATAGGCGGTTTAGTAGTGAGAAGATCCGTAAAGCTGTGATCATTATGGGGCTTATGAAGGCTTTGGGAGAAGATAGGCTGCCGACTTTATTTTATTAAGGGTGCGTTTGGTACACAGACGGAAAGGGATTGGACATTTATTCCATGTTGTGTTTAGTGTGTTTAGGACAAAACTATTATCTATTCTATTTATGCATTTTGTATGGCTAAGATAGAACAGAACAAGGGGTTCAAATGAACAGAGTGCCCCTTTTATCATGTCTTATTGTTACCACATAAATAATGATAAATGGGACATGACAAGTCAGTATTTATTTTAATTAATAAATAGATATATTTATATATCATATTTAACAATAATAATAATATGGTGATTGAAAAAAGTTGAGTGAATAATAATAAAATCAATTATTAAAGAAATATATCTTGTATGGGTCTTGATTATCCAAAAACACATTCTTGTGTTCGGTATGGTAAAATAACAATGATTTTATTTTCTTCATTTTTTTTTTCATCATTATCATGTACTCTAATATACATTTTATAAAATGAATTTCATGAAAAAAAAATTGAATATCCCAAAATATTATTTATTTTGACCAAGCTTCATTTTTGTCCTGGTTTGGGTTTGTCTGGTCATTGTTTTGGGGCTGCTCGGTGAAGGGTTGTGCTTTGCCCTTTGTGTTTGCCTTGCTTGGTCTCTTCTCTATTTTGGTGCCAGTTCCCTATCTTTGATTAATAAAATCTCTTGCTTTGATTAATAAAATCTCTTATTAGCTGTTCTAAAAAGAAAAAAAAAATTCATCACAAAAGATAACTAGCATTACATCCCAAAACAAGTTTAAATATGCTTCATACATGTTCACAATTAAAATAAAAAAAAACAAAAAAACAAAACAAAAAAATCACAAAAGGTAACATCTAAAAATCCCAAAACAAGTTTAAATATGCTGCGTATATGTTCACACATGTTTACAAAATCATTAGTATGTTTTGTATCTTTTAGCAACTTTAATTTATAAACTAGCTAGAGGCCTAGAACACATACAAGAAAATCATTTGCTAAAAGAAGCTAAACATATTTCCCTCTGTTTGGCCACTGAAAAATCTGAACCATATCAAACAAACAAAACATAACCCACATATAAATTAGGCATAGCAATGGAAACTGTTATAGTCTCAGGACACAACTAATTATAACAATAAAACTCAAAACATTTTATATGAATTTGAGGCAGAAAATGAAGCAAGAGTAAAACAGCAGAAGAACTTAGCTTTAAGAAGTATATAATCAACCTAGTTTTTGTTAATTAAAAATTAAATCATAGAAACTAAACATGATCATGTATATATGTTTTTTCCTAATTGAAAGGGCCCAGACCAGAGTCCCCCCAAAATGCAACTCCACTTTATAAACTTATTTGCTAGAAATGGAAAAAATAATGACACAAAGATGAATTAAATTCTTCAATCAGAACACAACACATATCAAAATTCTTCATCACATAACATGAATAAACCCAGAACTGATCCACAATATCATCAACCAATTTACCATTAGAATCAATCAAGAATCTATAATTTCAATTCATTCAAAGCCGCTCAAACTCCAACCAATAAACAAACAAATTATTTAAAATCTTCACAAATAATCATCCTCTTTCTAATACAATAAACAAACCCAACTCTAGAAACCAAATAATTCTTCAAGTGAATAAATTAAAAAAACCCACAAAAATTAGTTAGAAAAAAAGAATCGAAGAACTCACCGAAGATGAGCGAGATCGAGAATCGGACTACGAAGACGATCGAGAAGATGTCGGCCGTTTGATGGCTTGTGTTGTTTCGTTTGGCTCGGGTTGGGTTGTTTGATTTCACAAAGGCAGCAAACCAGAGATGAGAGAAAGAGAAGGGGAAATGGTTGTGTTTTGATTAGGGTTTCTTTTTATGTTGGATATTTTTGTGATATTTGGAATAATTAAGGGTAAAAAAGTCTTTTCACGACTTGTCCCATGCATGGGACAAGTCTAGCCGAGGTATTTAGGTGGGACAATTTTTTATGTTTTTTGTCCCATCTTATCCCGTCCCGTCTCGCGTACCAAATGCACCCCAAAGGGTTTTAGGGGATGGTTGGACCTACTGTGACTTCAGTATGCTTATGGTGATTAAATGAGGTAGATTCATTGGCGGTGATGAATGGAACAATAAAAAACTCTAATTCCAAAAGTAACAAATCTGGAGCGTATTATGGATTTCAGGCCAATAAGAATGTGCAACGTTTTGTACAAAATTGTTGCGAAAGCTATAGCAAATAGGTTTAGGTTGGCTCTTGGTGATGTGATTTCAGAGTGGCAGAGTGCATTTGTTCCTAGGTGGATGATTACCGATAATTCAATGTCGGTTATGAGTGTTTGAACGGCTTGAAAAAAAAAACGGAAAGAGGGTTCGATGGCTATTAAGTTAGACATGTCCAAGGCATACGATAGGGTAGAATGGAGATTCGTTGAGTTAATGATGTAGAAGCTGGGGTTCTCGGAGATTTGGGTGGATCATATTATGAGATGTGTCTCTTTTGGGTCCTATTAGTTTGTTATTAATTGTGACGTTTGTGATAAATTGAAGCCAATAAGAGGTTTACGGTAGGGAGACCAGTTATCTCCCTTCTTATTCTTGGTTTATGCAGAAGTTCTTTCGTGTCTTATTAATAACACTAATGAGAAATGATTAGTATCGGGTTTTAAGAACATTAGGCTTGGACCCTCTATTACACATCTATTTTTCGTAAATGATAGTTTGCTTTTTTTTCTCAAGCTTCTACTGCGGACTGTGAGGCCATTATAAAGATTTTAGATGAATATGTGGGGGCGTCAGGTCAGCATGTGAATTACTCGAAGTAAAAAATGTGTGTGAGTCCTTCGATTGGATGGAATGAGAGTGTTAGGCTTGCTGCGATTTTAGGTGTTCGGGTGGTGGATTGTCATGAGAAATATCTAGTGCTTTTGTGTCATGTGGGTAGGGATAAGCGAAAACTCTTTGTAGAAATTGTTGATTGTGTGTGGAATTGCTTGAGGGGTTGGCAAGATAAATTATTGTCCATTGGCAGAAAAGAGATTCTAATTAAAGCTGTAGTTCAATCAATTCTGACTTACTTTATGAGTTTGTTCAAGCTTCTGAAGGGGTTGATTGCAGAAATTCAACGAATGTGTGCTAGGTTTTGGTGGGGAGATGGTCATAATGGTCAGAAAATCTATTGGTGTAGCTGGGATCATCTTTGTAGGGCAAAGAATTTGGGGGGCCTGGGTTTCAGGAATCTACATATTTTTAACAGAGTAGTTGGCTAAGCAATGTTGACGTATTTTGAAGTCCCTTAATTCGTTGGCTACCAAGGTGTTAAAGGGATGCTATTTTCACGATAGGGGGAGTTCATGAAGGCTAGAGTGAAGCAGTCAGATTCTTCCTATGGAAAAACTTGTTTTGGGGTTATGGGTTGCTGGAAGTTGGGTTGTGAAAGAGGGTCGAAGATGGGGCTACGATTTCTATTTACAAAGATAGATGGATTCCGAGGTTAACAAATCTATAGGTCTCTTCCCCGTCCATTTTGGGAGTGAATGCCTTAGTGAGACAACTGATAATGCCTACTAAAGGGTGGAATGTGGGCTTGATTATATGGAAAGCTTCTCTAAAGAAGATTCAACACCCATCCTTAAGCATGCCGGTGGGTTTATCCCGGGTTGCTAATAGCCTCTATTGGTATTATGACCAACATGGTACCTACTTAGTGAAAAGTGGGTATTAGGTTGGGTGTGCTATGGGAGATGTGGCAAGTTCGTCAGCCTTAAACGGTATGGAGTCGTGGTGGAAATTTCTTTGGCGAATTAAACTCCCTTTGAAGGTGAACTTATTTATATGGCGAGCTTGCCATAATTGGGTTCCAACAAGAATGAGTTTGGCTGGGAGAGGAATTCCAATTACTACTGGCTACTTCTATTTGTAACTGTACAATGGAGTCCACTCTCCATCGGTGTGGGGGATGTAAGGTGCTGAAGGTGGTTTGAGATTCCTGTGAGTTTGGGAGGGTTGGAAGAGATAATCATCATAATTTTTTAGACTTCATTTTGTTGTGTTTTGCCTATCTAAACGAGGAGAAAATGAGTGTGCTTTGTATGGTGGCATGGAGAAATTGGTTTCATAGGAACTTGGTGGTCCACGGGAAGCTTGATCTTGTGCTAAATAATATTGTTAGAAGGACAAAAATAATTGTTTCAGATTATCAGGATGTGCTAGCTCACAATACAACTGTGAGAGAACCTGATAATACGAAGGTTGTCAGGTGGATTCCTCCGGGACCAGGAAGGTATAAAATGAATACAAATGATGCGCTTGATGGCATTGGTAATGTGGTGGGTGTGGGAATTGTGATCCATGACTCAAGAAGGCTTCGTTATGGCTGCTAGTTCGCAGGGGGTTCGAGCAAGCTTTGCGCCTCATGTTGCGGAAGCTGTTACCAGGAATTGTTTTCGCTAGCGAAATTGTGTTGGTACCTGCAGATATTGAATCAGATTCTGCTTTGGTAGTAGGATGGATTAACGACTCAAGAGAAAATGATTCAAAGGTTGGGCTTGTTATTGATGAAATTCGAATTGATTTGCAAGGTACGAATGGTTGTAATGTTAATTATGTTTCTAGGAAGGCAAATTATGCTGCTCACAATTTAGCTAAGTTAGCTTTGTCCACTGCTGAGGATCAAGTGTGGCTAGAGGAGTATCCTGATCATTGTATTAGACATAGTTTACTGGTTGATTATCCAAGTGCTATGTAATTTTGTTTGGTTTTTTTATAAAATTGTTCTGTTGTAAATATATATATATATATATATATATGTGTGTGTATCAATAATAAATAAATCTAGACATCAGTTTATAAAAAAGTTAATAAATAATAAATCATTCATTATAAATTAATGTTTTTAGACATCGATTTATATCAATAGAATTGCTAGACTTAGTCGCTAGTCGTCACTCTCCAAATCCACTTACTGTTCTCCATATGACACTTGAAGATATTTACTTTTTGTCTTAAATCGTGAGCCATAATCAAGAGACATGGTATTACTTTTATTTATATAACCAAATATTCGTACATTTTGAAAATAACTCTAAAGACAAAATAGACAAATCTAATCTATTTTTGAAATCAAAATTCATTTTTAACTCTGCTTTCAAAATAAAACCATATTCAACCAAAATTTTTAAAAACTATTTAAAACTAACCTTGAAGTGACGAAAATGCCCTTAGAGTTATTTTATTCTCTTTCTTCCATCTCTCTTAGTTCTTCACTTTCTCTCTCTAAAATACCTTTTTCTTCCTTCTGGTCACCATACGGTGAGTTTTTAATGCTTTAAATAGCTAACAATTGTTTGTATTGGTGTATATTTCAGGGGTTTTGATACTATTTTAGATTATGTCGTGGTTTTCAAAAGCAGTTTTGAAGTTTTCCAAAAAATTTGGTTTCTATGAAAGTTGCATGATAATCAGCTATGTAATATTTCATAGTTCATCATGTAACATATTTCTTTAATTTCTGGGTTTCTGATGAACATTACATGATAGCTTGTCATGTAATATGTTTTCAATTCATCATATAATATGTATGACATGTAATTCATTAGGGCAATATAGTCTTTTTACTAGCAAGGTTGGTTAAAAATGAAATTTTACCATAGCTTGGTTAGAATATAATTGAATTTGATGAATTTCATTTGGTTAATTTTTTTTTTCTCTCTAACTCTAAATGTGTCTAATCAATCTAGGGGGGTGGGGGTGCTGAATGGGTTGTTAATCGATTATATTACCAAGTTTTTCGATTAATCAATATTAAACTCAAAGTCAAGTAAATTGTGGAATATTAATGACACTTGATTTTTTATGTGGGAAACCCTCCAACCGGGAAAAACCCACAGGACTAGCTTTGATAGCCACTTAGTTATAGAAACTCCACTAATTGAATACTTGATTACATCCTAAGTTGGCATCTAGTCACTCTTCTAAAGGATCTTAACTCAACTTATTCTACCCGCATGCCTTTAACAATACAATGGGTCTTGACACTTGCTTGCCAACTAACATCTTTGGTTGTAAGACTTCTCTTTGTTTGTGCAACTACCACATTTAACCACAGGACTTGGGCTCAATGAAGAGAATTAATATCTATGTGAACATGTAACAATATGCTCAAACTAGACAACACTAAATGCTTAACTAGATGTGAATAATAAAACCCAACAATCATAGTTATTAGCTAACCCCTACAATCACCAAATAAGCCTTAAAGATAAATTAAAGCAATAAAGATGATGTCTTGGTAATAAAAGGAAGAACAATAAATGAAATAGAGTATTTTTTCTTACCTACCAAGTGAAGATGCATTGAAGACCCATATTTGATGAAATCCTAAATGCACATGAATGGGGATGGAGAGTCAAAAAAGACTGTTTGAATCTATCTCTCTCTAATAACTCAACAATGCTCACATTTTTTGAAAATTTTGGACTTCTTAACAAACAAGAAGGTGTCTTGGGCTATATATAGGGTTCCCTTAAAACTACATCGTTTTAAGCAAGAATTGTTTTTCATAGTCAAATTTCGCGGTTGACTAAGATGAAAAACAACCGTGACGAAGGCAAACCAAACGTTGTCGGAATATTGCAGTGCTTCATGATGACAACATGACCGCGAAAAACACTGGAGAAAACTTCGTGCCTATTTTTCGTGGTTCTCTAAGACGATATCAAGACAGCGAAAACCTCTGGAAGGTTTCACGGTCATTTTTCACGGTGGACCGATGCGACACTTGTATTATGAATCCTCTGGAAAGATTGTCGCACCCATTTTTCGCAGTGGTCCATGACGATACTTGGACTATAAAATCCATTGGAATGGTTTTCACGATTCACCACAATGACACCAAAACCACGACAATGAGAACAAGAGGCCTTTTCAAGCGATCTAACACATTAACCTATATGCAACATGTGCAAGTGTGATGCACACTAAAAAGATGATAAAAACACAAATGAATGAGTTGTGTGTGTGTGTGTGTGTGTGTGTGTGCGCGCGCGCGCGCATCTAATCTCTTCAAGAGTAAGGGTGTGTTTGGTATAGCTTTTCAAGTAGAGTTTCTAGAGTAGATCTTTTTGTAGTAGAGATTCTAACAAAAAAAAGGCTTTTAGCTGTGTAAATTACAAAAAAGGTGTTGACAATGTATTTTTAGAAATAGTTTTTGGTTGAGTGAATTACATAAAAAGTGTTGACAATGTATTTATAATGAAAGAGTTACGGTGTAAAATCTAAAATTTATAAAGGGTAGTTGAGACAATTCATATGTTTTAAAAAAGCAAAAAAATATATATATATTATAAAAAAAAAAGCTTTTTAGAAAAGCCCAAATTTTGGGCTTCTCCAAGTAGACATAAAATGACTTTTATAAAGGGTAATTGAGACAATGCATATATTAAAAAAGTTGTTTTGAGTTTTGCCAAACAACTAAAAAAAACTTCAAAATAGCTTCTAGAGTTAAAAAAGCGCTTTTGATCATTTCAAAAGCCATACCAAACACACACTAAAAGTCAAGTGATATACCTTTAAGGCTTTTGATCTTGAAGCACTTGGGATGCCGGGAAGCTTTCCACACTACAAGAAATTTTGCCTTTCTCAAAGCGCAAAATGCATTGCGAAAGGTTTTCACAACGCACGCCCATGCGTTGTCGATACACTTGTGTTGCCAAAAGTCTAAAGACTTTTCGCAACACGCAATGTGCGTTGTCTTAGAACAACAACAACGTAACGCAACGCGCAATAGATGTTGCGTTAAATGTTTAACGCAACGTGCATTGTACGTTGTCTTAGAACAACGACAACGTACTAAGTGCGTTGCAGAAGAGACGTACGTTGTTGTGGTCATTTATCACAACCCACATTGTACATTGTCTTAGGCCATGGAAAAAATAAATAAATAAACGTAAATGATCCCTCATGATCCCCCATTGGGCTCCCTTTACTAGGCCCTAACACCATTGGGCCTTCGACCATATATGATCAATGTTTATTAAATGTCACCATTATTTGCTTAGGTTGGGACTTAAACCTGAGACAATGAAGACTGTGAGGAATGACTTTACCATTTGTCTGGAAGTTTAACTT
Organism: Acer yangbiense; assembly: GCA_008009225.1. NCBI lineage: Eukaryota > Viridiplantae > Streptophyta > Magnoliopsida > Sapindales > Sapindaceae > Acer > Acer yangbiense. The sequence continues at coordinate 25,654,402 of CM017763.1, forward strand.
TGTTAAATAATGCTTAACTATTTATATATATATATATGCTACTGATCTGCAATTTTTTTTTTTTTTTTGGAATTAATATTTTATTAAGAAAATATTATTTTTTATTACTTGGCAATGTAAACCCATTTTAGTAATCTTTGTAATTATTTTGTATGATAGAGACATAGATATTAAAATAAAATAAAAAATTAGTGTAGCATTGAATTAAAGTATTTTTATATATCTGAAATTAAATACAATCGGGTTAGAGTCTATTAAAACTTGATAATAACAAACGTTGCAAACTCAGGAATCGAAATGAAATTCCCACTACATAGGAGAGGTTTCCCTCATATTTTACAAATTGATAGTCAAAATTGAGGCTCGAATCCTTATCACAAAATAGAAGGAGATGGGTCCAACCACTTTGTTTATGATTGTTGTGTATTTTTAATATTTATGAACATGTTTGTGACGTTTGAGTTTCTAAACATTAGTTTTTTTTCGAAACGCACAAGTCAATAATTGATAAAAATGTTCTTACGATAACATGCATATAATATGTGTGTAACAAAATATTAGTATTTTCCGGAATTTACAGTCCAATAATTGCTAAAAGGACTTTTAAGGCAACATGTATGACATGTATGTTGCTAAATATTAACCTTTCATAACGTGCATGATATTTACAGCAACGTGCATGATTTATTTGTTGCTAAAATATAAGTCTTTTGCAACGAGCAAAACATGTGTGCTTTTAAATATTAGTCTTTCGCAACATGCATGACTTTGTGTGTTGCTAAAATATTAGTCGATCATTCGCAACGCGCAAACCAATAGTTGCTAAAAAAGTCTCCTACAACAACGTGCACGGTATGCGTAATGCGAAATATTAGACTTTTCGTAACACGCATGATATGTGTGTTGTTAAATATCAGCCTTTAGCAACGCACAAACCAATAGTTGCTAAAGAGTCTCCTACAACAACATGCATGATGTGTGTTGCAAAATATTAGACGTTTTTGCAACGCGCATGACATGCGTGTTGCAAAATATTAGACTTTTTTGCAACGCATAAATAACCAATTACTAAATAGACTCATATGGCAACATTCAAGATGTGTCTGTTGCTAAACATTAGTTTTCTAACAACATACGCATTTGTACATTGCTAAAAATACACTTATAGCAACGTGCACAAACTTAATGAAATAACAATGACAATGTGCATCTGTTGTGCGTTGCCATATGTGATCAATTATTGACAATAATCGCATGTACGTTGCCATAAGTAGTTTCAATAACACACATTTTTTATGCGTTGCGATAAATGACTTTTGAGTGCTTTACCCATGCGTTGCGATAGATGACTTTTAGCAACGTGTGCAACCCACGCGTTGTTTTTTAAATGTTGCTAAAAGTGAAATTTCTTGTAGTGCCAAACATGATCGCGAACTTTGATGATCACATGAACAACCTAAGCTACCCTTACAAAGGATCCTATTATGGTTTGTCACAGAAATAAGTCAATCACAAAATGGTGAGACTTACACATTTATAATATAAACCTTAATTTATCTTTTATCTTACAAAAATACCATCAAAGACAAAAATCCATATCAATTCTTTTCAACTACGTTTTTGTTTTTTCTACTCATTGCTTAAACTTCTCATTAAAACTAACTATGTTTAAATTTCTATTCAAAGAAAGATAGATGCAAGAAGATAATTTGGAGTAAAATTTGCAGGTATTTCTTTTATTTTTATTCAATATTTAATAAATATATATAATCTCATCAAAATTATATTTTTCATTGCTTATGAACAGTTTTTTTTTTTTTTTTTTTTTTTTTTTTTTTTTTTTTAACTTTTTTGTGTATATTTTGTGTTGAATTGTGATTTTTTTTTTCATTTTTTTTTCTTCTCATCTTTTCAACTTCTTAGCAAGACTGTCTCTGTTTAAATTTCTATTCAAAGAAATTTTTTTCAAATTCCCCTATTTCAAAAAATATTATGATGGGATTTTATATTAAGTAAACCCAAAACAACTCAACTTGAAGACTTTCATCTCAAACTGATATACTTAGCATTATCTCTTTAGTTGTTATTATCTACTTAGTTTGTCATTATCACTTTAGTTGTTAAATAGAAGTAGATTACCTTTGCTGTTAATGCATGACTTGTGTGTATATATATATATATATATATATATATATATATATATATATCAAGTTCATCAATATACAAGAAGAATATTATTCTCTACATGGTATCATAGCATCACTAACTCAAACGAGTCCTTGATCCACCATGACTACCAACTCATCTTCTTCCTCAATAACCGTAATCTCTTCTTCCTCCTCCTCACATGAAATCGGTCACTCCTCAACCACCATTGTCTCCATTAATGTTGCCGCTCAAGCTCCACTAAAACTCACAGCAACGAACTATTGATCATGGAAACTTTAGTTTCATACTCTCCTTATTAGGTTCAACCTTATGGGATTTGTTGATGGCCAAAGACCATGCCCGCCGGCAACCATCACAACAAACAACGTCGCAGCACCTAACCCCACTCACAACATCAGGATCAGACAAGACCAATTGCTTTTGAATGCAATCCTTGACTCTATATCTCCCTTAATTATCCCCTTTATAGCTTCCGCTAAAACCGCCTATGATTCGTGGACTACACTTGCTAACACTTATGCGAAACCTTCCAGAGGTCATATTATGCATCTCAAGGGAGTCCTTACCAATGTGATCAAAGGAACCCAAACTGTAACTGAATACATGCAACACATCAAAAGCGTTACAAATGAACTAGCCATGCTTGACGCGCCAAAAAACTCTGAAGATCTCACTGTCAAAATTCTGAATGGACTAGGTGACGAATTCAAAGACATATCCTCTACTGTACGTGCACGTGATACGGTAATATTCTTTGAGGAACTCCATAAGAACTCATCAATTTTGAAGCGGTACTAAAACAAGAGGCTACAAAGAATCAAAAGATGCCCATCACCGTAAATTATACATCTCAGCCATCCTCTAACAAACACCATGGCAACCAGCCCGGAAGCCACCATGGCAACCCGTCTGGCAGCCACCACAACCGCAGCAATCAATCAACTACTAGCTTCAATCGACCATACATCCAACACTCTAAGCCGGTAGACTCACACCCTCACAGGTACTCTCAGAATAACTCCAATAAACCTTGACAATATCGTGGATTCTGTTAACTATGTGGTGAACAGGGTCACACAGCGAAATAATGCTCCATGTTCACATTGAGTCCTGTACAAAATAGGGCTCCATCAAACCAATCCTCTAGGCAATGGCAACCCCGTGCAAACTATGCACCTCCAAGCGTCACATTTACTCTTGAATGGTTGCTTGACTCAGGTGCTTCACATCATGTCACCACGGACCTCAACAATCTATCACTACATTCTCCGTATGGTGGCTCTGACGACATTATGAATGGTGATGGTACTGGTTTAAACATAACACACACTGGTTCTACTCATCTATCCTCTAAAACTTCATTTTTTTTGTCATCCAATGTCTTATGTGTTCCCAATATGAAATAAAACCTAATCTTTATATCACAGTTTTGTATGGCTAACCAAGTTTCCGTTGAATTCTCACCTTTAGTGTTTACTATGAAGGATCTCCGTACGGGGGCGCGGCTCCTGCAAGGATGGATTAGGAATGGTGTCTACAAATGGCTGTCTCATGCTCGGCAAGAATTTCTGCCCATCATTGCCTTATCTTGTGTTAAAGCCACTCTTCCTGATTGGCATCACCGCTTAGGTCATCCTTTGTCCAAAATAATAAGTCAATTAGTGTCTTCCCAAGCACTGTCTATTTTGTCGTCCAACAAATCTAGTGTCCCATATGATGCATGCAAATGTAATAAAACTTATAAACTACCTTTTTCGGTTTCAACTGTATGTAGTTCAAAACCGCTTGAGGTAATTTATTTATATGTCTAGAGCTCTCTAGTTATTTCCAAAGATGGCTACAAATATTATGTGATTTTTGTTGACCATTTTACAAAATATATATGGCTCTATCCCTTGAAAAATAAATCTGATATTCATGATGTATTCAAACGGTTCAAATTGTTGGTTGAATTTTTTTTTTTTGGTCAGTCCATTGTCTCTTTTTATAGTGACAACGGTAGTGAATTTATTACTTTAAAATAGACACTTGCCAGTCATGGCATATCACACTTTACCACACCACCGCACACACCTAAACATAATGGTGTCTCTGAAAGACGTCATCATCACATTGTAGAAATTGGTATGTCACTTCTTAGTCATGCATCAATGCCACTCACTTTCTAGTTATATGCATTCACCACAGTCGTATACCTGATAAATAGGATGCCTACATCGGTGCTCAACATGTCGACACCTTTTGAAAAAATATTTTCTATGCATCCCTCATATGATAAACTATGTGTGTTTAGGTGTCTTTGTTACCTTTGGATTAGACCGTACAATTCTTCAAAACTAGAGCTTCGATGTACAGCCTGTCTCTTTATTGGGTACTATTTGTCTCAAAGTGCGTATCACTGTCTAGACCTGGATAGTCCCCAGACATGTTACGTTCGTTGACTATATATTTCCCTACACGAGTCTCCATTGTCAAGTCCCTCGTTCCAACACTGATATTTACACGTCATGGTTACCTTAATCCACACCGTCAGTTTTGGTTCCAACTAGGCATGCACACACTTCACCGGAATTTCACTTGCATGGGACATCCTATTCGGCGGCATCACCCAACTCCGGAGTTAGAGCCGCGGCACCTGTCCCTTCACGGATCAGCCCAACTCAACCTCCACCCGTAACAGTTCCAACTGCCACCCAAAATAGGTCAGTTCAGCCTCCCTTTGAACCCGCACCGTCACCCATCTCCCTCACCAGCTCACCATTATTGATTGAACCAGCTTCAAATAACCCTCCAACTTAATCGAAAACACATACCAGCTCACCATTGGCAACAGAACCAGCTCTAAATCTAACCCCAACATAACACACACCAACCATCCCATGATCACACGGTCAATGAACAACATACACAAACCAATCACTAAACTATCTCTCACTAGTGTGTTGTCATCATTCACCTATAATGAGACAACTTGTGCCTCTCAAGCTCTAAAAGTTCCTGAATGGAGAAGAGCAATGTCAGATGAATTCAATACACTTATTCAGAATGGCACGTGTGGCTTGGTTCCCTCACACTCGGCTTACAATATTGTAGGGTGTAAATGGGTGTTTCGTATTAAAAGGTCACTAGATGGTTCCATCTTTCAATACAAGGCTCGCTTGGTAGCCAAGGGTTTTCATCAACAACCGGGTTTGGATTACACTGAGACCTTCAGTCCAGTGGTTATAACAACCACAATTCAAGTCCTACTAAGTATTGTTGTTTCTCATGGTTGGTCTCTTTGCCAACTGGATGTAAATAATGTCTTCCTTTAAGGGCATCTCTCTGAGGATGTTTTTATGGTCCAACCATCGGGGTTCATATACCCTGCCTATCCTAGACACATATGTCACCTCAGGAAAGCCATTTATGGTCTCAAACATTCTTCTAAGGCATGGTACAATGAACTTCGCCAATATCTCCTCCAAACCGGGTTTGTCAACTCTAAATCCGACTAATCTCTATTCATCTTTAATGCTTATGGTTGTGTTCTTTTTTTTGTTGGTATATGTTGATGACATAATCATCATTGGAAGTAACGGGGCTCTAGTGGAAATTTTTTTAGGTAGACTTGCTCAACGTTTCTCAATCAAAGATCTTTGCCCACTGTCATATTTCCTTGGGGTTGAAGTTCTTCCCTCTTTATATGGCATGTTTCTCTATTAACAGAAATATGTAACTGATCTACTGGTTCGCACCGGACATCGTATTTGCTATGAACAAGCTTGCTCAGTTTATGCATCACCTAACAACTGGCCACTAAGCCCTTGCTAAACGCCTACTCCGCTACCTCCGTGGAACCCTTGGTTATGGCCTCCTCCTATACCGTGACTCTTCGGTTTCACTGTATGGATTCTCTGATGCGGATTGGGCAGGGAACCAGGATGACCGCACCTCAACTAGTACCTATGTCATCTTTCTTGGAATGAATGCTATTTCATGGTGTTCTCGCAAACAACGGTCGGTCACTCGATCCTCGATAGAGGCCGAATACAAAGCCGTCGCTCTTGCTACCGCCGAAGTCATCTGGCTCTCAAATCTCTTGCGTGAATTATCAATTGCTGAGGCCCATCCACCGACAATCTACTGTGACAATGTTGGTGCCACATATATGTGCTCTAATCCAGTTTTTCACTCGAGAATGAAGCATATAGCTATTTATTTTCACTTTGTTCATGAAAGAGTTCAGCGAGGTCAACTCCGAGTATCACATGTCTCCTCTTCAGACCAGCTGGTCGACTCACTTACCAAACCATTGTCTAGGACAAGGTTCAATCTACTATGGTCCAAGATTGATGTCTCTGAAATGCCTACCATCTTACGGTGGTGTATTAAGGATACCCAAAACAACTAAACTTGAAGACTTTGTTTTCATCTCATACTACTATACTTAGCATTATCTCTTTAGTTGTTATTATCTACTTAGTTTGTCATTATCACTTTAGTTGTTAAATAGAAGTAGATTACCTCTGTTGTGAATACACGACCTGTGTGTGTATATATATGTAAATCAAGTTCATCAATATACAAGAAGAATATTATTCTCTACATTTTATGCTTATGGTGAATTTGATTCAAAAGAGCTGCACATTCTTGTTCGTTTTTTTTTTTTTTTGGCTCATTGGTTTTGGACATGTGTATATTCACCGCCCCAGCACCAGCCCCCCTTCCCCCCGAAAATATTATGATGGGATTTTATGCTTCTTGTTTGGTGAATTTGATTCGAAAGAGCTACACATTCTTGTTCAATTGTATTTGGCTCACTAGTTTTGGACTTGTGTATGTTTCTTCTCTTTTGGACTTATTGTGATTGAATTTTATGTTTCTTGTTTGGTAAATTTGATTCGAAAGAGCTACACATTCTTGTTCAATTGTATTTGGCTCACTAGTTTTGGACTTGTGTTGTTTCTTCTTTTTTGGACTTATTATGATTGAATTTTATGCTTCTTGTTTTGTGAATTTGATTTGAAAGAGCTGCGCATTATTTTTCGGTTTTTTTTTGGCTCATTGGTTTTGGACTTGTGTATGTTTTTTTTCCTTTGGTTCAATTTTTTTTTTTATGATTATGCTTCTTGTTTGGTGAATTTGATTTGAAAGAGCTGCACATTCTTGTTTTTTTTTTTTTTTTTTGGCTCACTAGGTTTTGGACTTGTTATGTATTTTTTATTTCCCCTGTTTAAAAAAGAAAAATGCAGTTGAGAAGTAGAAGCTATGAGGAGAAAAAAAAAATGCAATTGAAGGGAATTGATGTGGATTTAATTTGGTCTTTGATGACAGTTTTGTAAAATGAAAGATAAATTAAGGTTTATATTATAAATGGATGACTTATTTTTTATTTTTTATTTTTGTAAATAAATAATACCATGTGTCCATGTCTTTTGATTATGGTTCATTATTTAAGACAAAAAGTAAATATCTCCCGGTGTTACATGAAGAACAACAAATGGATTTGGAAAGTGATGTCTAACGATTGAGTCTAGGAATTCTCTTATATCAATAATAAATAATACTAGTCTTTAGACATCAGTTTATGATCTTGATTTGTGTAATTGTGTTATGTATATTAATTTACAACATTTAAACAATTTATAAATGAAATAATATTTCAAATTTTTTATGAACTGTATATTACAATATTTCAGCCTTTCAAGATTGGAGGATAAGGCATGCACTAAAAGAAAATAGGGGGTTTGTTGACAGTTAAAAACTATCAAGAATGATGTTCTTGACAGTTTTTAAAACTGTCAACAAAGCCATTGTCAAGAATAGTAATGACATATTTTTTTTTTATATTATTTTTTCTTGATAATTTTTAACTGTCAAGATATATATATATATATATATATATATATATATATATAATTTTCATTATTTAATTATAATAACATTTTTTATTTTTATACACCACAACCCCGTCGCTGGAGACTACCATCATCGGCCAACCGCCGCCACACCTGCCGCAGTCACTACCGGACCACCTTTGCTGCTGGATGCCTCCACCGTCGAACCACCTGCTGCTGCCAGACAACCACCGGACACCTCCACTGTCAGACCACCACCGTAAGCCGTCGTTGAACCACTGCCACCGCTGTCGGACCACCACTGGAAGCCTCCGCCGCTAACTACGCCGGACAACCACCACCGCCTGCAGCCAGCCTCCTGTCACTTGTCGCTGTTGGACCACCACCGGACGCCTACGCCGCCAGCCGCCATCGGACTACCGCCGCACGGTAGCCCTATGGCAGCTATGGGCTGCGCACGGCAGCCCTTCATGGTGATGTGGGGTGCGCACGCCCATAGGAGGCAGCCAAGGGGTGCGCGAATGGATGATGGCCGCATGAAGACTTGTTCGCCAAGAAAGGATTTTTTGTATTCCCGACAAATGTAATTTACTTGCTTTTCTAGGATGAACCAAAATTGTGGCTATTTATTTCTCTGTAAATATTACCATATTTGTTGTTGTATGATAACATGTCATATAGAATAGGAGTGCCACTCATATATCTCTTTGGTATGAACATGCATTGAATGATTTAGGTATCTAATTGGCATCCAGATAACTTGGTAAATCATTCTATGGGATTTAATTACACGCCTTAAATAATTGAGTGGGAGAAGGTGTTTTGCAACACCTATGGCCTCCAAGGTTAGTTGAGCTTTATTATTTATTGGTAATCCCCCAAGGGGCGTCCATGAATGGAATTTAGCAAGATACTTCCTTACAATGATAGACTAGACAATTGACTCAAACGAGATCTACTCCCAAAGGAGGGATTTTCGTGAGAGAAAATATTGAGGGTCGATATCTTGGTAACACACTCAATGTGATTTTATTGATATCCTCCCAAGAGTTCTTGTCAATAAAATTGCAAGGCTAAAATTGAGAACGTTGGTTGTTATGTTAACAATTAGGTGGGACCTAGTCCAACTAGTAAATGGTACGTACTCCCAAAGGAGGCATAACATTTATGGGTGTTGGATCACTGTTGAATTTTTTACGATTGAGTTATTTATTTAATTTAAGATAAATATTCGAAAGTGCTTTATCATGATTATTTTCTTATATATATTTTTGTTTTATTCAGAAATCATGATCCCATCCCTAATCAACTTCCAAAAGGATAAAACTTTAACTGGTAATAATTATGTCACATGGAAAAGGAAAATTGGGTTGTTGCTGCAAGTTGAAAAACATAAAATTATTTTGTCTACTCCTAAGCCACTTGCTTATGAATCTAATGGCACAAGTCAAGAGATTCATTTGGTTGGTAAAGTTGCTACTGTTAAGACCCGTAAGAAGGTCAAGAAACAATAGAAGAAAAAGCAACTTGGGCCTACCAAGAAAGTAACCAAGATCAAAGGGAAGTGCTTCCTTTGTGGTGAAAAAAGACATTGGAAAAGTAATTGCCCAAAGTCTCAGAACAAGAAGGAACAAGGTAATGTTAATTATCTTGAAGCATTTTTTCTGGCAGATTCTATAGATTCTTGGATCATAGACTCGGGAGCCAGTAATCATGTTTGTTATTCCTTGCAAGGGTTCCAAGAAAGGAAAAAGCTGAATAAAAATGAAATCAACTTGCATTTATGCAACGGAGCGTTGGTGTCTGCCAGTGCAATGGGAGATATTAGAGTTAATCTAGATTCTAGTAGGCATTTAGATTTGATAGACGTTTATTTTGTACCTCAATTCAAGAGAAATTTAATTTCAGTTTCTTGTTTGAATAAATTTGGATATTCGTTTACTTTTAATAAAGACTTTATTATTAGTAAGAATAACAAATTTGTTTGCAAAGGTACATTGGAAAACGGCTTATTTTTTTTGCATAGAAATATCTCTCACTTGTTAGACACAGAAACAATGGAACGTAATCATAAAAGAGTAAAATTATCAAAAGATGAAACCTACCTATGGCATTTGCGCCTAGGTCATATTAACCTTAATAGGATTAAAAGATTGGTTAGTGATGGACCTTTAAGTGACTTAAAGGTTGATGATCTACCAACTTGTTAATCTTGTTTGGAAGGTAAAATGACCAAAAGGTCGTTCTCGACCAAAGGCACAAGAGCCACTGAATGTTTAGGATTAATACACACTGATGTATGTGGTCCTATGAGCATTCAAGCTAGAGGTGGATATGAGTACTTCATCACTTTCACAGATGATTACTCAAGATTTGGTTATGTGTATCTCATGAGACATAAGTCGGATGCTTTTGACATGTTCAAAGCATTCAAAGCTGAAATAGAAAATTAGCTTGAGAAACACATAAAAATCTTGAGATCTGATCGTGGTGGAGAATATCTATCTAGTGAGTTTCAGCAATATCTTATTGATAATGGGATATTTTCACAGTTTTCTGCACCAGGTACACCTCAACAGAATGGGGTAGTAGAAAGGAGAAATAGAACTCTTTTGGATATGGTTAGGTCTATGTTGAGTTATTCAACACTCCATATTTCTTTTTGGGGATATGCTTTACTAACTGCAATTTACATTCTAAACGATGTACCATCTAAATCGGTTCCTCAAACACCGCATGAGTTATGGACTGGGCGAAAGCCTAGTTTACAACACTTAAGGATATTTGGTTGTCCCGCGCACGTGTTAAAAGGAAAGACAGAAAAGATGGAGTCCCGTTCGGAAACATGCATATTTGTAGGGTATCCAAAAGAAACTAAAGGATATTATTTCTATAGTCCTTCAGATCTTAAAGTATTTGTTTCGAAAAATGCTAATTTTTTGGAAAATGACTATATGAATGATTTTGTACCTAAAAGTAGAATTGTCATGAATGAGATGTCAAGAAATACAATTCCACGAGAGGTTACACAACCTAGCCCAATTGTAAGTTCCACACCATCACAAAATCAACAACCTACTATTCCTCGTCGTAGTTGGAAACCAAGGTTGTGGGCCAAATGACCCCCAAACCTATTTACTTGTCCCTAATTAATAATTACAAACAAAATAAGTAAAACATCGTAACTCCGACCCTGTTCTTCGAGTCAACCACCTGCACACACACACAATATTCATTAAACCATTCACATATTTAAATGCGAACGAGACGTGCTCGTGCTCCCAAATTCAGAATAAGGTATAGGAGGGTGATGTAACAAGCTTAGGAATCCACATTACCGAATCTGGTATGGATTTCACTTAAAGTGGGGGAGACTCCTTGTATGTGTCCTTTCGGACCCATATCTGCCTTGGTCTCCCCAAGGGCCTCTTAGGCAACACATTCCATAAAACTCGTGATATTTCATGCAATTGGGCCTCTTGTGCCCTTGAGTTCTGCAATAATAACAAGTTGGATAGTAGAAATTACCTCCATGGTTGTCAACTCTTGCCGTGGTGTTGAGGTTATGGGTGGAGCGCTTCCTTGCTGGACAAGTTGTGTTCAATTCGTCCACCATATCCCGTACCTCTATTTCCTTCATTAGATCAAAAATCATGTCTTGGATCTTTTGTGTAGATGAGGCATAGGCCTCCTTCAAATCAGACATGAGTTTCATAACTTCCGCAACATATTCCATCTGCTCCTTCTTCTCTTGCTCCATTTGCTCAATTTTTAGCAACAATCCCTTGTTGTGATCAATCAATCCTTCCACCTCTCTTGCCTCAAGATCATTCGAGGTCTTCTTATCTTCTTCCAATGTTCTTAGAAACTCATCTATAACATCGGATTCTGGAGAAGATTGACTGGATGGGTGTCCTACGTCATCTTTGGTTTCTTTCGTTGTCAGGGGTTCAGCTCGAAACATATCAAACTCCACTACATCATCCATGACGCTTGAGGTGAGTTTCCCTCCGTGAATATCCACGACCGCTCTTCAGGTTGCCATAAATGGCCTTCCTAACAGGACGGGTTGTGACTTTCCATGCTCGTCTCTATCCTTCACATCCAAGACTACAAAGTTAGTGGGAATGAGCAAACGATCAACCTTGAGGATCACATCCTCAACTACTCCTCTAGGGTTTCTGGATGACTGGTCTACAAGACGCAAGAAGCTTAAACCTCTCCCATGACTCATGGAATGCTTCTCCTTCTTCCTCTTGGAAGTTTGCAATCCTTCCCTTATTTCTTTGGTTTTCCAGGACGGGAAGAACTTGGAGAAAAATTTCTGCTCCACCTCGGCCCAAGTAGTGAGTGTCCTTGATGGCAAGGCCATTAGCCACTTCTTGGCATGGTTCTTCATGCAATATGAAAAACAACTCATCCTTAGTAAATCCTTTATTAACCGGCCCAATGGTATCGTGGTGATAGCATTGTAATATTCTTTCATAAACTGGAGTGCGTCTTCATTCGGCTTCCCATAATAGGATGGCAAGATGTTATAGTGCAAGTTCTTTAGCTCATAGTCCTATTGAGCAGCATTCAATGCTATGGCCGAAGGATGTCCCCCCACAGTGGGCAAAGAGAATTCCTTCATGCATCGGGCGTCTTCCATTGAAATTACTGATGATTCTGCACAAAATTCAAGAAAGGTAATGGAGATCAAATGTGAAAAAGGTAAACATTATGCTAAGGTACAACTGAAAGTAGGGCAATTCTAAAATCGTCTAAAAATTCTATTTCTAAACCCTACTGGCCATGCCTACTTTCCCCGGCAGCGACACTATAGATTTTGACGCGTTCGAACTGATTCTACAAATCCCACTACAATTTACTCTATCCTACCTCGGTCCTACTAAAGGGACACGCGAGTCCTTTACTCTTTGCAATCGTATAAGTCGTTAAACGAGTATAGTGTTCAGAGTAAGGGTTATCGTTCTCACGGAGGATTAGGACGGCTAGTAAGAATTAACGCTACTGAATAGTTATTATGCTAAATTAATGTGAGATTAAAACAATTTGAGATTAATAAGTTAAGATGCCAGGGGACATATGAAATTAGCAATGATGCACCTCCAAGTAACACTCTTATGCAATATAGAACGAAATCACTAAGTCAAGTTCCATTTATATAATAAAGCACTCACAACAACTCACTCACTAAATACTCTAAAGTTTTAGATAAATCATTGAGTGATTGTTGGCTGTGGAACTAAGATTGATAGAGTGAGTTCATAACAAATTCTTGTTACTTTACACACTCTACTCAATGAATTATTGAATGACAATACACAATTCAATTGTTAGGAATATAGTATTTCATCAATTCTATATAACAACCAATACGTGCTTTCTAAGGCTTAAGAGAGACATGTCATGATTCATCCATTTAAGCTTACATAAACACAGGTGATTCATACAAGAAGAGTGGTAGCAAGTAGATTATATCATTACTTTCATAAATCCCCCAACATAAGTGGTTTAGTTACACATGATGTTGGCATAAGTGTAGAGAAAGAAAAAGGAATACAACCCTTGAAGTCTTGATTGATTCCAAGGCCGGACAACACCTTTCTCCACAGCAAATACAAGTCAAGATGATCACAAGTAACTCTCAAGAGCTGGGTGAACTAATCACACTTGAAAAAATGATCATCTCTTAACTACTCTATTCTATGGTGCAATTTCCATTAACTACTAAGAAAAACTATTACTAGACTCCATTTTTGTCACCCTTGTTCTACTAATAAATGGTGTATTTATGTCTTTCCATTCAAAATAGGCATGGAAATGCCATAATTGCCCCTCAGTCGTGCTTCTGGCAGGTTCCTTCCGTGGGTTCGAACCCACGATTAAGTCCCGCGGTGGGTTCCAGTGGCTTCTGGTCCTTAATTCGGCAGCTTCTTTCTCTCTGGCACGAACTCGCCAGCTCGTTCCCGATTCTTGGCGGCTTTAGACCTTCTACCCAGCTGGATTTGACTCGCTGGAGGAACTCGCGGTAAATTCTCCAGTGAATTCAGGTCTTCTGTTTGGCAGCTAAAGTCTCGCCGTCTTCTTGCTGCGACTTTGTGCCACGGGTTTTATCCCTCCAAACCTTCTTCCAAAGGTTTTGCTTCTCTTTTGACCAACTTTAATGCAAACACCTTCCTGAAAGGGTATATTACATGTACTTAACCAAAACACACGTTATGTACACAAAAATGCTCGGAAACGAAAACAAAAGAAAGGAAAAGGGAGCGCTAAATGTGAACATTTATAGTGTGATCACACTCACGCACACGCACACGCACACGCACACGCACACGCACACACGCACATATGCACGCACGCATGCACACACATGCACACTGATATGAACCTCACCAAGAACAGTGAGACCCGGAACCAATATATGGTAACGAAGGATCGTTTTCTAATTCAAGTTTATAAAACAAAGAAAATAAAGGACCGCGACCCATTATCTATATGGAGATAAGAACCAACGGTGTCAAGAAGGTTGTAGACGCCATACTCAAGAATAAGAAGAAGGTGAGTGATAAGTTAAGGTTTGATAGAACCTTGATAAGTTCACAATTCAATGAAGAACCAAAGAGAAAACGTTCTCTAAAAATATTATTCCATTCAAAGTGTCTTGAATAATACATCAATGAGTCCCTTAAATACTAAAAATAACTAAGACCTAAATGGGAACAAATATTCGGCAATTAATGCCTTACAATCAGGAAAGAAAATAAAGATTGAAACATACAATTAGTTGACTTGCTCCATATTTGGAAGGCTAAATTTGGAAACAAATCAGCCCCTTACTTTGGAAAACAAATCAGCTCATTATTCTTTGGAAACTAAAAAGGAAAAAATTGAAATTGAATCTTCTCTAACCCTAACTTGGTCTTCATGTGGGCTGATCGGGGTATAAAAGTACCTATTTTATACCCCTAATTCCTATTACTTTATGCTTGTTTCTCAGGTAAAATCGGGTATTTAATGGATTAAATAAGTGTTTCAGGTAAATAGGGAAGTTCAGGGGCATTGTTTTCATTTTGGACATTTCAGGGGCAAAAGTGCAATATTCGGGATATATATTGAATATTCTGTGAATAAGGGAAAGATAAGGGGAGCTGACTGATATTCACCAGCCAAAGCACAGTAGCCTGCCGCATCACACTTGAAACGGCGTCGTTTTGGCATAGGCATGCGTCAGCCTAACATCAGGTCGTCTTCAAGCTGCAGCCGGGTCGACCCGACCCGCATGTGACCCAGTTGACCCGATCGTGACCCGGTGACTTACCCAACGATTTTTGGCCCTTTTTTTTTGGTGATTTCTTGCCTAGATCGGCAGCCCTCTTCCTTCCGGTCCTAATGCAACCACTTTGAGCCTCCTATGCTGAAGTTTCCCTCTCCTCCAAATTGATCGCGCTCCAAATGTTCACATTTAGCGCTCCCTTTTCCTATCTTTTGTATTCGTTTCCAAGCATTTTTATGTATTTAATAGGGTGTTAATAAGTGTTTCAGGTAATTAGGGAAGTTCAGGGGCAATTGTGTAATTATGGAGAAATCAGGAGCAAAAGTGTAGCATTTGGCGAAATATTGACAATTCTGTGATTGGAGGAGAGTTCAGGGGCGCTACATGTAATTTGCCAGCTGAATGAGGGTCAGCGCACATCACTGTTAGGATTATGCTCAATAGCAAGAGTGTAATGTTGTAATTAACAATCTTTTTCATATTAATAAAGTGATTTCTGGTTTAACAAATCTTATAGCATTTATAGTTTAATATTATAATTGTCAAAGTAAATAATCATAAGGTCTAAAGACTATGAGAAAAGAAGAATTGTTCGTACATATGGATATGTATGTGGTAGACACAATTCTTTAGTTAGTCTTGAATATTGTTCACAACTTAAGTTAAAGGTTGGGCACCTTTATCTTGTTAAAGTTGTAGAATTCTTTTGCTAGCATTTGAGTGGGATCAAATGAGATATGATGAGTCTAAAATCATCGGAGTGTCTTCGAGCAAAAGAATCTAGTGCACTGGGTGCATTGAACTAGATCACAATGAAATACTTTATCTATAACCGTCAGTAGATAAAAGTCTTTTCATTATCAGGACAATCGGAGAGTCTATCTTAATCCTGAGATAAATGATGGACTTATGGTTGCAAGTGATATCATTTGAGTTATCAATGAGTACGATTATATCGCATAGTCTATCCTCGATAGTTTGGTGATATTCGTTTGTTAATCGATAGAGGACTTCATTTATAGATATGGACATCGTGGCTCCATTTATTAAATGAGAGTATAATATCATCATATGGATGTTTTGAGGTAATTGGATATTAAATCTCAACGTTGAGTTTTCGATAGTGTCTATTGAAAACATGGCTTCTAGACAAGTCAAAATATCCAAGTTCAAAACGTGGTCATATGAGTAAATATGGTAACTTGAAGAGTTATAGGCGGTCTATGAACTCTTGGCGATTACTGATATTAATCACGAGGATACACTATCTCCAACATGATTGTCTAGGGTATGAATGAGGAACATCTTCCTTTTCTATCTTTATTTAAGAGTTCAATTTTAGCTCTTTAGTGGAATGAGTTAAAATTAATGGATCGGACCTAAGTGAATCATTTGTTGATTGTGATTAGGTTATGTCTATTGAAGCTTAAATTTAGATGGCCCGCTAAGATCCCCAATCCACACGGACTTGCATGGATCACTTGATATATTCTACCGGACCAATTTAAGGGTCCATCTAGAATTGCATTTAATATATTAAAAATATAATTTGCACATTATTTATGTAATGGGCTGCTCAATTATATTTATATATTAATGAATGGCATGTGGGCTTGTTTCTTTTAGTAAGAATGGGTCTGGTTCACATGTGGGCTTTTCATTTAAAGTCCAATGGATTAAATGAAATAAGAAAATAATATATGGCCCATTTATTTTAAGTGGGGCGGCAAGGTGCTTTTTAACCTAATATATTATTTTGTTTCATTGTTTTAATTAAATAAGAATTAATTAATTTATTAATTAATTGTTTAATTAAGAAACAAATCTTTTCTGATTAGGAAATATGATTCCTAGAGTTATACTATTGGTAGTAGTATACTAAAATTAAAAGACTTGTTTGATAAGAAAATAAATAATTAATTTTATTTATTTAATCAAATAAGAAGTCTTTTTATTTAGTTAATAAAAGAATAAAGATACTTATGAGTTGGATTAGGGTTAGGAGTCTAATTACATGTGAATTTGGGTACAACACAAAGTCCTCTTTTGTAGAGGAAATTGCGGCAACCCTAGGAATTCTACATAAAGAATTCGGCAACCCTAATTGGCATGGGAGAAGAATTCGGCCACCCTATATAATACTACATATAGAATTCGGCCACCTCTCTAAGGCTTAATTGAATGATTTCTTCTTCTTCTCAACTCATAGAAAAGTATTAGATTTTATTCTACTAAAAACATAAAAGAGTGAATAGATTATTCTTTGATGGTACACTATTTGCTTGTTCATCAATAAGCTTGTGTGTACAACATCGATTTAGGTTCACGCGAGTTTCGATCATTAGATTGAGAACTCAAAAGTGACCGGAATAATCTTAGTCTTCTTTTGATTGTTTTTGTGACTAACAAAGGAAAAGAAAAGTTTGTTTGTCCATTCTCAGGTTTGCAATTCAAAGAAAAGGGAGACCACGCTCCTAGGTGATCCACGTTTGTGCTAGGATTGAAGATCTTGCGGATTACCATCGACGTAAGTCAATCGGATCACGCGACAAAAGGTATTCTTCTTTTGTTAGATAATATATATGTTTAATTGATTAAAGGGTTTAAGGTTCATAAAAAGGAAAATTTTTAAAAGTTACTAAATCTATTTTTAGTCTCGCTTCCGCTACGTGTACTACGGTATTTTTCCCTACAATTGGTATCAGAGCCTGGTTGAACCCTCTTAATTAATTAACGTATATATACGTGGATCTATTTCTTTTTATTGTGATTATGCATGTTTAGAAAGAGATGGCACTCTAGGTATTCGCATATATAATTACATGTGATGTATGGATTTATATATGTTTTATGTGGATTGTTATTGCTCGATTTTGGTCCTAGATTTTCAATGTAATTTTTGTTTTGGAATTGCAACAAGAAGGGTGGTCTATCATCGCCATAATTCCTTCTTGGTAGTTGCTAGGTTTTATATATATTTTTTATTATTTTTAGTGCAGTATTTTTTACTGCAGTTTTTATTTATTTTTTATGTGCAGTTTTTATTTTGTAAAAATACTGCAGTGAATAAAAATAAATAAATTAATACTGCAGTATTTTATTATTTATACTGCTGTAATGTATTCGGATATTGAAGATTCGAAGACACGAAGAAAAACGAAGCAACCGGAACCAAGTACGAGCACCGTGCGCACCCTAGGAGTGGATTGGGCTGCGCATGGCTGGCCCAAACTTTGTGGGCTGCACACGGCAGCCCTGGGAGGTTTCATGGGCTGCGCACAGCAGCCCCTTTGTGGGGTTATGGTGAGTGTCGCCCATGGGTGGAGGCCGAAGGATGAGCGTATGGTTGATGGGCCACTTGAAGATCTTGTATTCCTAAAACAAATTGTAATTTACTTGTTTTTCTAGGATGGGCCAAAATTGTTGCTATTTAATTTATGCTTAAATATTACAATATTAGTTATTGTATGATAACATGACATATAGAATAGGAGTGCCACTCATATATCTCTTTCGGTATGAACATGCATTGAATGATTTAGGTATCCAAATTGGCATCTAGATAACTTGGTAAATCATTCTATGAGATTTAATCACACGCCTTAAATAATTGAGTGGGAGAAGGTGTTTTTGTAACACCTATGGCCTCCAAGGTTAGTTGAGCTTTATTATTTATTGGTAATCCCCCCAAGGGGCGTCCATGAATGGAATTTAGCAATAAACATCCTTACAAGGATAGACTAGACAATGGACTCAAACGAGATCTACTCCCCAAGGAGGGATTTTCGTGAGAGAAAATTGAGGGTCGATATCTTGGTAACACACTCAATGTAATTTTATTGATATCCTCCCAAGAGTTCTTGTCAGTAAAATTGCAAGGCTAAAATTGAAAACGCTGGTTGTTATGTTAACAATTAGGTGGGACCTAGTCTAACTAGTAAATGGTGCGAACTCCCAAAGGAGGCGTAACATTTATGGGTGTTGGATCACCGTTGAATTTTTATGATTGAGTTATTTATTTAATTCAAGATAAATATTTAAAAGTGCTTTATCATGATTATTTACTTATATATGTTTTGTTTTATTCAGAAATCATGACCCCATCACTTATGAACATCTTAAAAAATAATACTTTAACCGGAGATAATTATGTCACATGGAAAAGGAAAATTGGGTTGTTGCTGCAAGCTGAAAAACATAAGTTTATTCTGTCTACTCCTAAACCACCTGCTCCTACTTATGAATCTTAGATTCATATGGTTGGTAAAGTTGCTACTGTTAAGACCCGTCAAAAGGTTAAGGAACAACAGAAGAAAAAGCAACTTGGGCCTACCAAGATGGAGACCAAGAAAGTAACCAAGATCAAAGGGAAATGCTTCCTTTGTGGTGAAAAGGGACATTGGAAAAGAAATTGCCCAAAGTCCCAGAACAAGAAGGAATATTAATTATCTTGAAACATGTTTTCTGGCAGATTCTACAGATTCTTGGATCATAGACTCTGGAGCTACAAATCATGTTTGCTATTCCTTACAGGGGTTCCAAGAAAGGAGAAAGTTGAATAAGAATGAAATCAACTTGCGTTTGGGCAACGGAACGTTAGTGTCTGCAAGTGCAGTGGGAGATATTAGAGTTAATCTAGATTCTTTTAGGCATTTAGATTT
The DNA here is from genome assembly GCA_008009225.1 of Acer yangbiense. Lineage (NCBI taxonomy): Eukaryota > Viridiplantae > Streptophyta > Magnoliopsida > Sapindales > Sapindaceae > Acer > Acer yangbiense. The sequence continues at coordinate 25,674,351 of CM017763.1, forward strand.
GATAGACGTTTATTATGTACCTCAATTCAAGAGAAATTTAATTTCAGTTTCTTGTTTGAATAAATTTGGATATTCAGTTACTTTTAATAAAGATTTTATTATTAGTAAGAATAACAAATTAATTTGCAAAGGTACATTGGAAAACGGCTTATTCTTTTTGCATAAAAATATCTCTCACTCGTTAGACACAGAATTAACGGAACCTAATCATAAAAGAGTAAAATTATCAATAGATGAAACCTACCTTTGGCATTTACGCCTAGGTCATATTAACCTTAATAGGATTAAAAGATTGGTATGTGACGGACCTTTAAGTGACTTAAAGGTTGATGATCTACCAACTTGTGAATCTTGTTTGGAAGGTAAAATGACCAAAAGGTCGTTCTCTGCCAAAGGTGCAAGAGCCACTGAATGTTTAGGATTGATACACACTGATGTATGTGGACCTATGAGCATTCAAGCTAGAGGTGGATATGAGTACTTCATCACCTTCACAGATGATTACTCGAGATTTGGTTATGTGTATCTCATGCGACATAAGTCGGATGCTTTTGACATGTTCAAAGCATTCAAAGCTGAAGTGGAAAATCAGCTTGAGAAACACATAAAAATCTTGAGATCTGATCGTGGTGGAGAATATCTATCTGGTGAGTTTCAGCAATATCTTATTGATAATGGGATAGTTTCTCAGTTTTCTGCACCAGGAACACCTCAACAGAATGGGGTGGCAGAAAGGAGAAATAGAACTCTTTTGGATATGGTTAGGTCTATGTTGAGTTATTCAACACTTCCTATTTCTTTTTGGGGATATGCTTTACAAACTGCTATATATATTCTAAACGATGTACCATCTAAGTCAGTTCCTCAAACACCGCATGAGTTATGGACTGGGCGCAAGCCTAGTTTACAACACTTAAGGATATTTGGTTGTCCTGCGCATGTGTTAAAAGGAAAGACAGAAAAGATGGAGTCCCGTTCAGAAACATGTATATTTGTAGGGTATCCAAAAGAAACTAAAGGATATTATTTCTATAGTCCTTCAGATCTTAAAGTATTTGTTTCGACAAATGCTAAATTTATGGAAAAGAACTATATGAATGATTTTGTACCTAGAAGTAGAATTGTCCTGAATGAGATGTCAGGAGATACAATTCCACGAGAGGTTACACAACCTAACCCAATTGTAAGTTCCGATCCAACACAAGATCGACAACCTACCATTCCTCGTCGTAGTGGAAGGGTTAGAACACAACCCGAAAGATATATCAATCTGGGAGAATCAGTGGAGAATCTCCCGGACGACGATGATCCCTACACGTATAAGGAAGCAATGGAGGATGTTGATAGTCGCCATTGGCAAAAGGCAATGCAATCTGAGATTGAATCTATGTTCGATAACAAAGTCTGGTCCCTTGTAGACTTGCCTAAAGGGATAAAACCCATTGGGTGCAAGTGGGTATACAAGAGGAAAAGAGGTATGGATGGAAAGGTGGAAACCTTTAAAGCTAGATTGGTAGCTAAAGGGTATACACAGAAAGAAGGTATCGATTACGAGGAAACTTTCTCTCCTGTGGCCATGCTTAAATCCATTAGGATACTCTTGTCCATTGCAGCATCTTTAGATCTAGAGATTTGGCAAATGGACGTCAAGACAGTTTTCCTTAATGGAAGTCTTGACGAAAGCATCTACATGATGCAACCAGAAGGATTCATTGAAAATGGCCAAATGGAAAAGGTATGCAAGTTGCAGAAATCCATATATGGATTAAAGCAAGCATCCAGATCCTGGAACATAAGGTTTGATCAAGCTGTCAAAGGTTTTGGATTTATTCAGAATCCTGACAAACCTTGTGTATACAAAAGGATTAAAGGCGACAAGTTGGTTTTCCTGATTCTTTATGTTGATGATATACTACTCATTGGAAACGATGTAGGTGTATTGACATCAGTAAAAGAATGGTTAGCAAAACAATTTGATATGAAGGACTTAGGAGAAGCAAGTTTTATTCTAGGTATCCAAGTAATAAGGGATAGAAAGAATAGAACGATTGCATTATCCCAAGCTTCATACATAGACAAGATCTTGTCTAGGTTTTCCATGCAGGATTCCAAGAAAGGTATGTTACCTTTCAGACATGGAATCAAGCTTTCTAAGGAACAAGTTCCTAAGAATGAGCATGAAGAGCAATTCATGAGTAGAGTTCCATATGCCTCGACAGTTGGAAGTCTCATGTATGCAATGCTCTGTACTAGACCAGATATTTGTTTTGTTGTTGGCATAGTTAGCAGGTTTCAATCGAAACCTGGTCCTGATCATTGGACGGCAGTCAAGCATATTTTCAAGTATCTCAAGAGAACGAGAGATAATATGCTTGTATACTCTGGAGGGGATTTGATTCCTGTTGGGTATACAGATTCTGATTTCCAATCAGATTCTGACTCCAGAAAATCCACATCGGGGGCCGTGTTTACTATTGGAGGAGGAGCAGTCATATGGAGGAGTATCAAGCAATCTTTTATTGCTAATTCCACCATGGAAGCTGAGTATGTTGCTGCATGCGAGGCTGCCAAAGAGGCTGTATGGCTCCGCCAATTCTTGATTGACTTGGAAGTGGTTCCTAGTGTGAATAAGCAGATCACTATCTACTGTGACAACAGTGGAGCAGTGGCTAATTCGAAAGAACCAAGAAGTCACAAGAGAGGAAAACACATTGAAAGAAAGTATCATCTTTTAAGGGAGATTGTTCAAAGAGGTGACGTGACGATTACCAAAATCGCGTCAGTAGAAAATCTAGCGGATCCCTTCACAAAGCCTCTACCTCAGAAGAGTTTCGATGGGCATCTAGAGAACATGGGCTTAAGAGATATGACACATTTGCTATAGTGCAAGTGGGAGATTGTTAGGATTATGCTCAATAGCAAGAGTGCAATGTTGTAATTAACAATCTTTTTCATATTAATAAAGTGATTTCTGGTTTAACAAATCTTATAGCATTTATAATTTAATATTATAATTGTCAAAGTAAATAATCATAAGGTCTAAAGACTATGAGAAAAGAAGAATTGTTCGTACATATGGATATGTATGTGGTAGACACAATTCTTTAGTTAGTCTTGAATATTGTTCACAACTTAAGTTAAAGGTTGGGCACATTTATCTTGTTAAAGTTGTAGAATTCTTTTGCTAGCATTTGAGTGGGATCAAATGAGATATGATGAGTCTAAAATCATCGGAGTGTCTTCGAGCAAAAGAATCTAGTGCACTGGGTGCATTGAACTGGATCACAATGAAATACTTTATCTATAACCGTCAGTAGATAAAAGTCTTTTCATTATCAGGACAATCGGAGAGTCTATCTTAATCCTGAGATAAATGATGGACTTATGGTTGCAAGTGATATCATTTGAGTTATCAATGAGTACGATTATATCGCATAGTCTATCCTCGATAGTTTGGTGATATTCGTTTGTTAATCGATAGAGGACTTCATTTATAGATATGGACATCGTGGCTCCATTTATTAAATGAGAGTATAATATCATCATATGGATGTTTTGAGGTAATTGGATATTAAATCTCAACGTTGAGTTTTCGATAGTGTCTATTGAAAACATGGCTTCTAGACAAGTCAAAATATCCAAGTTCAAAACGTGGTCATATGAGTAAATATGGTAACTTGGAGAGTTATAGGCGGTCTATGAACTCTTGGCGATTACTGATATTAATCACGAGGATACACTATCTCCAACATGATTGTCTAGGGTATGAATGAGGAACATCTTCCTTTTCTATCTTTATTTAAGAGTTCAATTTTAGCTCTTTAGTGGAATGAGTTAAAATTAATGGATCGGACCTAAGTGAATCATTTGTTGATTGTGATTAGGTTATGTCTATTGAAGCTTAAATTTAGATGGCCCGCCAAGATCCCCAATCCACACGGACTTGCATGGATCACTTGATATATTCTACCGGACCAATTTAAGGGTCCATCTAGAATTGCATTTAATATATTAAGAATATAATTTGCACATCATTTATGTAATGGGCTGCTCAATTATATTTATATATTAATGAATGGCATGTGGGCTTGTTTCTTTTAGTAAGAATGAGTCTGGTTCACATGTGGGCTTTTTATTTAAAGTCCAATGGATTAAATGAAATAAGAAAATAATAAATGGCCCATTTATTTTAAGTGGGGCGGCAAGGTGCTTTTTAACCTAATATATTATTTTGTTTCATTGTTTTAATTAAATAAGAATTAATTAATTTATTAATTAATTGTTTAATTAAGAAACAAATCTTTTCTGATTAGGAAATATGATTCCTAGAGTTATACTATTGGTAGTAGTATACTAAAATTAAAAGACTTGTTTGATAAGAAAATAAATAATTAATTTTATTTATTTAATCAAATAAGAAGTTTTTTTATTTAGTCAATAAAAGAATAAAGATACTTATGAGTTGGATTAGGGTTAGGAGTCTAATTACATGTGAATTTGGGTACAACACAAAGTCCTCTTTTGTAGAGGAAATTGCGGCAACCCTAGGAATTCTACATAAAGAATTCGGCAACCCTAATTGGCATGGGAGAAGAATTCGGCCACCCTATATAATACTACATATAGAATTCGGCCACCTCTCTAAGGCTTAATTGAATGATTTCTTCTTCTTCTCAACTCATAGAAAAGTATTAGATTTTATTCTACTAAAAACATAAAAGAGTGAATAGATTATTCTTTGATGGTACACTATTTGCTTGTTCATCAATAAGCTTGTGTGTACAACATCGATTTAGGTTCACGCGAGTTTCGATCATTAGATTGAGAACTCAAAAGTGACCGGAATAATCTTAGTCTTCTTTTGATTGTTTTTGTGACTAACAAAGGAAAAGAAAAGTTTGTTTGTCCATTCTCAGGTTTGCAATTCAAAGAAAAGGGAGACCACGCTCCTAGGTGATCCACGTTTGTGCTAGGATTGAAGATCTTGCGGATTACCATCGACGTAAGTCAATCGGATCACGCGACAAAAGGTATTCTTCTTTTGTTAGATAATATATATGTTTAATTGATTAAAGGGTTTAAGGTTCATAAAAAGGAAAAATTTTAAAAGTTACTAAATCTATTTTTAGTCTCGCTTCCGCTGCGTGTACTATGGTATTTTTCCCTACAATCACCACAAGAAACGGCATCGTTTTACACCTGCTCGCGTCACGCCTGACGTCAGCATGACGTCAGGTCATCTTCAAGCTGCAGCCGCCAGACCCGTTTGCCCCGTGACCCGAACCGGAACCCGTTTTGACCTGGCCATTTCCGGTCATTTTCCAGCCATTTTTCCAGCTATTTCCTACCCAGATCGGCAGCCCTCTTCCCGGTGGTCATGATGGACCCATTTTTGGCATCCCATGCACGTGTTTCCTCTCTCCTTCAAGTCTCCAAAACTCCATGGAAATGCAAGCTTGCAAGCTTGGTTCAGCGGCCTCTTTCCCGTAATCCAGACGTTCCAAACTCGTCGAAATACTGCGGTTTCATGCAGCGGCTTCTTTCCCGCGGTCCAGAAGGTCCAAGCTCGCGGCAAACGTCCAAAACTGCCCGGCGACTTCCGACGGCGGGTAAGAACCCGTAAACTTGGCGGATTGAACCCGCCAACTTGACCGACCTTGGAGATTTGCACGTTCAAACTTGCCCAAACCTTCCCTACTATATATATTCACCTTTCCCTAAACCTAAACACAATCCCCTAATATCCAAATTCACACTAAACACTTCCAATTAACCTTACAAAATCCCTAATATTCACACTATACATATCCTTACGCATCTAATTACACCCAATAGCTTAATTTACACCTATATAGCTTAGATTAACCTAGAACAACACCAAACTCACTTAGCTTGTAAGTTAAGGTGGTTTTCCAGCCACCAATAGTGATCCAAATCTTCCACACCTTGATTTCGAGCTAGGGAAAGCAAAAGGAGTTGAGCTAGCTTAAAGACTTCTCCAAGATCATTGGGTTGTCTCTATTGTCTCTCTTATTTCCTTAGTTTGTTATTAATGTGTAATTAAATATTTATGTTATGGATTTGGTGTATTTATGCATTATATCTATGAACTAGTTGTATCTATCATTTGATATTGAGCTTTATTTGATATATGCTTGTTAATTGATTAATCCAATTGTTAACATGCAAAATAGGATTACTTGATTAATGCAAACCTTGCTTAATTTAGTTAACCTATAATTGAAGTGCTTAATTGTTATCAACTAGTAATTAGGTAATTTGCATGATTCATTAGTTCCCTAACATATCTCATTATCACTCTTGCATGACTTTGCATTAGTGGTAATTAGTTTAGCTAATTAGTTAATTTAATTAATTGTTATTGGTATGTTTAGTGATTAGGTTAGTTAATTAAATAAGGGATTGACAACCCTTGGTTGTAGTTGGATTTAGTTAACTTAGTGGTAATTAGTTTAATGCTTTCTTAGTGTAATCTTAGATTAGTTAGTTAATTTGTTTGTGACATCTCCCTTTACTTTTATTGTATGTTAATAGTGTAAATATATTGTGTATATATATATATATATTATTTAAGACTTAGAACTAGCTTAAGGTAAACACCACCTCCTCCGTGGGAACGATACCCTTACTCGTAACCACTATACGTGGCCAACGATTCGTATACTTGCGAAAAGGGTAGAAATACACTAGCACGCATGTACCATCATTTACCGATAGTTATAGAACTATCGTGTGTCCCGCGTGCGCCGATCAAGTTATTGGCGCCATTGGGGATATATTAGAACATTTACGTGCGCATCACAAATCCTTCAAACTTCCATGGCCAAGCAACCTCGCGAGCTCACTTCCAGAAGGTTCTTTAATGCCCAAAGACATCCAAAACTGCTGGAACTCCGCAATTTCATGCCGAGGGAAAGTTCCCGTGGTCCAGAAGGTCACAACTCGCGAGAAACTTCCATTTTCGATCGCGAGTTCAGTCGGAGAGCAATTGCCCGCGAGCCAGGGGATCCAAACCCGCGAGCTCGACCGACTTGGAAGATATTTCGTCCAAAATCTTGCCCAAACACTTCCCTTTATATATATACCTCTTTTGTGCACTTAAACACAATCCCTAATATCCAACTAAATACCCAAATATCATAAATTAGCTTAGAAACCCTAGTCTAGCTTAGAACTACAAAACCTCAACACTACATAGTTCATGTGAATTTCCTAGCTTGGAAGAAGAAGGCTTGGTGCTCAATTGAAGAACAAGAAGCTTACCAACTTGTGGTTTCTTCTTACTCTCTTACTTCTCTTCTTATTTGTAGTTCATGAACATGTATGTGTAAAACACCTTCAATGTTGAGGGATGGATTTTATATGACTTATCTTGTATTTAATTGATCTTACCTTTACTATATCCATCTTGAGTTATCATATGTTGATTGGAGCTTATTTGAATGGATACATGTTGTTGATTGATCATTAGTAACATGTAGCTTTGTTTTTCAACATTGATTAGCTCTAGTGGAAAGGATTGGGTTGGGTTAGTATTTGCATGTCCATGCATATTAACTAGTTCTTATGTTCTAGGTTGTAAACCTCTCTATTATTGTCATTCTATATCCATAGTTGATGGTAATTGAGTGGTAGGATTATATTGCATATGCCAAAGAACAAAGGTGCTTAATTAAGATCAATTAATATATCCCTCATCATTTGCATCTTCAATCTTGCATAACCTTTGCAAGAATTAGTTAGTTAGGTTAGTTAATGATAATTTAGTTAGTTGTAGTTGATTTAGTGTAACTTAATTGTAGTGCTTTAGTTGTTAATTTACTTGCTTACTTAGTTGCCAATCTAGTTAGTTTAGGTTAATTATAATTGTCATTAGTATAGAGATTGCATATCCTTGATCATAGGATTCACATCGCTTTTAATTCTTCGCATTAGTGTAATTCAATCTGTATGTCATTTTAGTGTAATCGTTGTGCATTAGTTTTTAGTTGTAGCTTACTTGCGACCATCCTCTTTACATTTCCATGCACTTGTAATTATTGTAAATAACTTAATTATAACATAAGACGTAGAATCGACTTATGTGTACCAACCTCCTCGTAGGAACGATACCCTTACTCATAGCCATTATACGTGGCCAACGATTCGTATACTTGCGAAAAGGTAAAAACACTCGCACACGTACCATCATTTACGATAGTTTATAGAACTATCCTGTGCGCATCATGGGCCGAACTTGGACTTTAACAAATCAGATCAGCCCATTAAATGCTTCATTGATCCTCTTGGTCCCTTGTAATTGTCCCAACTGCAACATGGAATGGATCCGTTGGTGAAACTTCTTGATTCTCATCATTCCCCCTCTCTTTAAAAGGATTCGTCCTTAAATTTTCACCAAAATATTGTTGATAGCTTGCATCACAAAGGATGGTTCCCCTATTTCTTCTTTGTTTGATGAATCACCCTTGGAAGACAAATTGAAAACTACAGAAATTTATTTTTCCTTTGCCATCAACTCCTTAACTACCATATTTTTTTTCTTTTTTTTTTTAACCATTTTTTTTTCTTTATCTTTTTTCTAACCTCAATACAACGAAATTAAGAAGAATGAAATATGCTGATGAAACAAGAAACAGCGGAATAACAAAGACGTTATTAAGAAAAAAAAACACGAAACAGGATAATTAAATATGATTTTAGAGCTTAGGACTGATACCAAGTGATGCGAACCCAATGGACTTGCCTTGAAACCTAGCAACAATAATTTGGGAAACTTGCCTCAAAAAGCCAAAATACAAATTTGTTATGAAAGAAGAAAAATGATAGATCAAACCTGATTTAGAAGCCTAAGCTCTGATACCAACTGATATGAACCTCACCAAGAACAGTGAGACCTGGAACCAATATATGGTAACGAAGGATCGATTTCTAATTCAAGTTTATAAAACAAAGAAAATAAAGGACCGCGACCCGTTATCTATAAGGAGATAAGAACCAACAGTATCAAGAAGGTTGTAGACGCCACACTCAAGAACAAGAAAGAAGGTGAGTGATAAGTCAAGTTTGAATGCCATAAGGTATAACTCATGATAAGTTCATAGTTTAATGAAGAACCAAGAGAAAACGTTCTCTCAAATAATATTATTCCATTCAAAGTCCCATGAATAATACATCAATGAGTCCCTTAAATACTAAAATATATAAGACCTAAAAGGGAACAAATATTCGGCAATTAATGCCTTACAATCAAGAAAATAAATGGGTAATTAATGCCTTACAATCTGGAAAGAAAATAAAGATTAAAACATGCAATTAGTTTACTTGCTCCCTATTTGGAAGACTAAATTTGGAAACAAATCAGCCCCTTACTTTGGGAAACAAATCAACTCATTATTCTTTGGAAACTAAAAAGGAAAAAGTTGAAATTGAATCTTCTCTAACCCTAACTTGTACCACACGCCCAAGCCCTAGCTTGGTCTTCATGTGGGCAGAACTTGGACTTCAACAAATCAGATCAGCCCATTAATGCTTCGTTGATCCTCTTGGCCCCTTGTAATCAGCCCAACTACAACATGGAATGGATCCGTTGGTGAAGCTTCTTAATTCTCATCATGCACGGTCGTGTGCACGCATGTATGCACGCGTGCCTGCACGTATGCACGCGTTCCCGCACATATGTACGCAATCACGCGCGAACGCACGGATGTGCAAATGCACACGCACGCACACGTACACGCGCAAACGCACGAAGTGCACACACACAAACGGACACACACATGCAAGCACACTCGCATACGCACGCACACACGCACGCACGCACGCACATACATGCACACACACGTACACACGCACGCACGCACGTGTACACACGCAAGCACGCATGCACACTCGAACACACATGCACGCACGTGTGCAAGTAAACACACAGACACACACATGCACCTAGCCACACATGCCCGCACACACGCACACACGCACACACACGTATGCACTCAAGCAAGTGCGCACACGCACACGCACGCACGCACGTGCATGGATGCACGCACTCACACACGTACACACACATGCACGCACACGCACACGTACACAAATGCGCACTCACACACGCACATGCATACGCACACGCAAACACACATGCACACAAGCATGCATGCACACACGCACACATGCACACGCAAACACACACGAAAGCACTCACACATGTAAGCACGCACGCATGCACACACGCACACACACACACACACACACACACACACACACACGAAAGCACTCACACATGTACGCACGCACGCACGCACTCACACACGTACGCAGGCACGCATGCACACACGCATGTACGCATGTACACACACTCACGTGCACACGCACATGCACACGCACACGCACACGCACACGCACACGCATACGCAAGTATGAACACACACCCAAACACACGCACGCACACACAAGGTTTCAAGGAAGCGCACACACACACAAGCAGGCAAGCACATGCATGCACGCACGCACACATACGCGCCCACACGTACGCATGCACGGCAAATGTACATGCACACGCACACGCACACGCACACGCACACACACGCGCACACGCACACACACGCACGCATGCACACACGCACGCAAGCACATGCACACACACGTACGCACGCACATGCACTCACGCACTCACGCACGCGCATTCACACACACGAACGCATGAACGCACGCATACACGCAAGCACACGCATACACGCAAGCACACGCACACACACATGCACATGCACGTGCTCGTGCATGCACATGCGCACACACACACACACACACACACGCACACATGTAAGCGCAAACACATGTACGTATGCGCACTCACGCACGCACGCACATGCACACACGTGCACTCAAGCACATGTACGTGATCGCACTCCAAATATTCATATTTAGCACCCCCTTTTCCTATCTTTTTGTGCTTGTTTCTCAGGTAAAACCGGGTATTTAATGGATTAAATAAGTGTTTCAGGTAATTAGGGAAGTTCAGGGACATAATTGTCATTTTGGACAATTCAGGGGCAAAAGTACAAAATTCTGGACTTTATTACAGATCCTATGAATAAGGGAAAGCTCAGGGGTACAGATTGTAATTCGCCAGCAAAGCACAGCGTCAGCTGCCACGTCACCCCTGAACGACGTCGTTTTGGCTCAGCTTGCGTCACGCCTGACGTCAGGTCATCTTCCACCTCTAGCCGGGTCAACCCGACCCGCTCAAACCCGGTTTGACCTGACTTCAACCTGACATATTTTGGCCAGTTTCTGATGCTTTTTCCGATGCCGTTCAGCCCAGATCGACGGCCACGAGCCTCCCGGTCTCGATGGTCCTACTTTCAAGCTCCCATGCAAAGGTTTTATAAGGTTCCCATTTGTTAATTGGCTCATTTCGTGGACAAACCACATGTTGGGGTTCTTTGTAAGGGTAGCCTAGGTATCGGGTTTATTGTTCGAAGCCCTTTGAAGACCTCGTGTTGATAAGCACCGAAGGTAAATTTCTATGTGCTTACTTGTCTTGAAGAGATAGTTGCACACACTCACAACTCATGCATATGTTTAATCTTTGTATGTTGTGTTTCTTATTGTTATGCATTAATGCTTATTTTCATCTCTTCTTGCATGTTAGTTTGATTGCATCTTACATATCCAATTGTCTTGTCATGTTTAGACTTATGATTGCATTTTTGCATGGGGCGCTCCCAAAGGCGCTATACGAACAGCGCCCATTGAGCGTTGTTCAGACCTGATCGATTTAATTCGGTCGCTGTTGGGTCACTGTTGGGGCGCTGTACGAAGCGCTCTACGTACAGCGCCACTCTGTTTTCCCGAGAGAACAGAGTTGGGGCGCTGTACAGGCGCTGTACAGAAGCGCTCTATGTACAGGCGCTGTACAGAAGCGCTCTACGTACAGCGCCCAAGGTAAATTTCAGGCCAACTTATCAAAACGACCACACTTTGTTTTGGCCTCCTATATATATGTCACTTTGACTTTAGGTCAATTAAGATAGTTCATATTCAGATTCCATACTTAGGATATTTTTCAAAGAGAAGAAAAATTCCAAAGAACTCATTTTTAGTTTACTCAAATACTTTTTCATGATCATCAATCATCATCTAGCATCATCCTTGATCATCTAGATGTCTCTTTGCATGGATTCTTCATCATACTTTGCTTGGTAAGCTTTTCACTAATATCTTACATATTTTATGTTTTTCTTAACAAGCAATCTCAATTTATTACTTGTATGATTTTCATATATCTTTTGATACAAGATTGAGATTAGTGTGATGTATGTTTGAGAAGTTGTATTGTGATAGCTAATTAGGTTTTGTGCTTAATCTTGATTAGCTAAACTATTTGATTTGACATGTCATTTAGTTTTGATATCTAGGATTGTTCTAATTGCATATTAATCATCTTAGATAAGCATATAGGGTTTCCCTTGCTCTATGTTGCATTTGAATATTCATATATTCACTTAGGGTTTTATTCTCTTCATTGAGAAAGTAAGTCTTGTGTGTAGCTTCCGGGATTAGGTTGCTTAGATCGCAAGCAAATTGGATTAGGTTCACTCATACCGAGATTAGGTAGGTGTGTGATTACTTCCAGGATTAGGTTGTAATCGTTTTACACATTTAGTGGATTCGAGGTTCGAGTGTGGCTTACTTACTAGGCCGTGGTTTTTCCCGTGAGGGTTTCCACGTAAAAATCAAGTGTTATTTAATTTCCGCATTTTATACTTGATTTATTGCTTTATCGCTTTATCTATTTAGGGGTAATTTCGTAATTTTGTCTAACACGAAAAATTGGGTAAAAAGCTTAAAATCTATTCACCCCCCCTCTAGATAGTTTTTATACACACCGTGCTATAATTTGTTTCAATTGGTATCAGAGCGGGTTCCTAGACATACATAGGTGATCCTTGCTTATTTTGGTGTGTTTTGCATTTTGTGTGATTTTTGATCATTCATACACTTGCATTCATCTCATTCATTCATAAACACTATGAGTAGAAACGGTGGAAATGGTGGTGGCAACGAAGGTGCTTCTAGCACAAGGCCTCCACTTCTTATCGGATTGAACTATTCCCAATGGAAAGGGAAGATGGAATCCTACATATGCCAAATTCATGACCGTGCATGGATGGCAGTGGAAGACGGATATGATCTACCCAAGATGACTCCCGATGGTGGAGGAGAAGAAGTATTGAAGCCTAAGGCGCAATGGAACGTGTAAGAGTTTGAGGCTTCAAAGTGGAATAGGAAGGCGATGCATGCCATCTTATGTGCTATGGACGAAAATCAATACAAATTGATTCAAAATACTAGGATAGCTAAGGAGGCTTGGGATATCCTAGAAATTGCACATGAGGGAACCGAAGTGGTGAAGGACTCTAAGCTTCAAGTCCTCCAAACTCAATTCGAGATGCTTAAGATGAAGGAGAATGAGTGCTTCAACGACTTCGAGATCAAGTTTATGGACATAGTCAACCAAAGTCATCAACTTAGTGATCCATATTCGGATAGGAGAATCAAGCAAAAGATTATGAGATCTCTTCCGGATAGGTTTGAATCAAAAGTAACGGCTTTAGAAGAAAATAGTGGATATAAGGATGTGAAGCCGAGTGAGGTGATTGGGAGACTTCTAGCTTATGAGTCTAGGAAGGGTCCTATCTCCACACCTCCTAAAAAGCCAAAAGGAATTGCTTTGAAGACCTTCAAGGATGAAAAGGAGGCAAAGAAGAATGACTCGGACGAAGACCTTGCATTATTTGTGAATAGATTTAAGAGGGTCATGAAGTTCAGGAAAAAGGACTTTGGTTTCAAAGGTCAAAACTACAAGAAAAAGGGTTCCTACAACAAGTTTGAGCCTAGGAAAGAGAAGACCAAAAGGAAAGGGGTCTGATGCTTCGAGTGTGGTGGCATAGGTCACTTTTCCCCCGAATGTGCTAATCACAATGTCAAGAAGAAAGGTAAAGTGATGGCCGCCACATGGAGTAGTATTAGTGATGACTCCATTGAGGGAGATGAGTCTTCAAGTGATGAAGAGCTCATGGCTAACCTCCTAGCTTTTGCCTCCTCCCATAAAAGCAAAAGTGCTAGTGAGAGAGAGGAAATGAGTTAAGAGGAAAATGACTCAAGTGGAGAAGAAAGTGATTCCTCTTCTAACTCCATAAGTAGTTTTATGGAGAAAAATGTGCTTGCTAAATGCCATGCCGAGTTTAATGATTTAGTAATCAAGAGCACAAGAAAGATCAAGATGTTGAGAGAAGAAAATCTTAAGCTTTCATCTCAAAATGACCACTTAAGTGAACAAGTGGAAAAATTCAAGAAGATGGAAGATAAGCTAAGTGAGCAGTTAGTCTTATCTAGGAGGAATGAAGAAAGCCTAAAGAGAGAGCTTGAAGAAGTAAGAGAGTCTATGACTAGGATGGATTCTAGCACCAAGAAGCTTGACCATATGCTTGGTGTTGGAAAGAGTCCATGTGACAAGAGGGGTCTTGGGTATGAAGATGGCAAGAAGATCTCAACCTCTAACAAGACTGTGTTTGTCAAGAGTTTGAGGAACGAAGAAACTTCATTTGTGCAAATTCCTAGGAAGAAGTTAGAAATAGGACAATGTTCAAATGCACAAGTGAAGATGGGGCCAAGAAGGCAACCTCAAGCTCAACCCCCTAGGGTCTCTCAAGCCAACATTCCTCCACAAGTGGCTCACAAAGGAAAGAGACCAAATATGCAACCTCAAGCTAGGAAGCAATCTAGACCGGTTCAACAACGAAGATGCTTTGAACCCATTCATCCATAAAGACAAAGACAAGGTATGATTCCTTATTTTACTCCTATATGTCATTTTTTGTGGATTTGAAGGTCATATTAGACCACATTGCTTTCGATATATTAAAATGTGTAGAACACGAAGAATGATTGAGAAGAGAAAGAATAGAGCCAAGATGCATGTTCCTAGGAATGATAAAATTGGTATGCATGATCCTAGGACATCTAGAGCCCAAGTACCAAAGACCACTAACAAAGCTAAGATTGTTTCTAGGTGGATTAGAAAGAATGAAAATGTTTGCCATGCTGCTCAAATAGCCTTGAAGGCAAATTCTTCTAATTTTTGGTATTTAGATAGTGGGTGCTCTAGGCACATGACGGGAAACAAGAGTTTCTTCGAGACTCTTGTTATGGAGGAAGGAGGATATGTCACTTTTGGTGATGGATCCAAAAAGAAAGTTGTAGGAAAAGGAACCATTTCCGTTCCCGGATTACCCTCCTTATCCGATGTTTTATTTGTTGATGGCTTGAAAGCCAATTTAATAAGCATTTCACATCTAAGTGATGAAGGATATTCAGTCTTGTTTAGTAAAGATGATTGCTCAATCCTAAAGCCCGATGGACAAACCTTGTTGAAAGGTATGAGATCTAGCAACAATTGCTATTGTCTTGAAGCTAGAACAGTCTCAAACAATGTGTCCATGGATGAGCAAATAGAGTTATGGCATGAAAGACTTGGCCACATGAACTTTAGGGATTTAAGAACCCTTGGAAAGTTCGATTGTGTCCGTGGCCTCCCTAAGCTTGGGAAGAAAGCCAATGGTATTTGTGGACCTTGCCAACAAGGAAAACAAACTAAAAGCATGCACAAAAAGGGCAAGTATCTCTCCACCAAGGAACCCCTAGAGCTTCTCCACATGGATCTCATGGGTCCTGAAACAAATAATAGCACGGTGTGTATAAAACTATCTAGAGGGGGGTGAATAGATTTTAAGATTTTTACCCAATTTTTCGAATAAGACAAAATTACGAATTTACCCCTAAATAGATAAAGCAATAAATCAAGTATAAAATGCGGAAATTAAATAAGACTTGATTTTTACGTGGAAACCCTCACGGGAAAAACCACGGGCTAGTAAGTAAGCCACACTCGAACCTCGAATCCACTAAATGTGTAAAACAATTACAACCTAATCCCGGAAGTAATCACACACCTACCTAATCCCGGTATGAGTGAACCTAGTCCAATTTTGCTTGCGATCTAAGCAACCTAATCCCGGATGCTACACACAAGACTTACTTTCTCTATGAAGAGAATAACAACCCTAAGTGAATATATGAATATTCAAAATGCATCATAGAGCAAGGGAAACCCTATATGCTTATCTAAGATGATTAATATGCAATTGGAGCAATCCTAGATATCAAAACTAAATGACATGTTCAATCAAATAGTTTAGCTAATCAAGATTAAGCACAAAACCTAATTAGCTATCACAATACAACTTCTCAAACATACATCATACTAATCTCAAACTTGTATTCAAAGTATATAAAATAACATACAAGTAATTAATTGAGATTGCTTGTTAAGAGAAACACAAAATATGTAAGATATTAGTGAAAAGCTTACCAAGCAAAGTATGATGAAGAATCCATGCAAGATGTCATCTAGATGATCAAGGATGATGCTAGATGATGATTGATGATCATGAAAAAGTGTTTGAGTAATCTAAAAATGAGTTCTTTGGAATTTTTCTTCTCTTTGAAAAATATCCTAAGTATGGAATCTGAATATGAACTCTTGTAATTGACCTAAAGTCAAAGTGGCATATATATAGGAGGCCAAAACAAAGTGTGGTCGTTTTGATAAGTTTGCCTCAAAATTGCCTTGGGCGCTGTATGTAGAGCGCCTCTTGTACAGCGCCTGTACAGCGCCCCAACTCTGTTGTCACGGGAAAACAGAGTGGCGTTGTACGTAGAGTGCTTTGTACGGCGCTGTACGTAGAGCGCTTTGTACAGCGCTGTACGTAGAGCGCTTTGTACAGCGCCTGTATAGCGACCCAACAGCGACCGAATTAAATCGATGGGCGCTGTTCGTATAGCGCTCAATGGGCGCTGTTCGTATAGCGCTTCTGTAGAGTGCTTTTGGGAGCGCCCAATGCAAAAATGCAATCCTAAGTCTAAGCATGACAATGCAATTGGATATGCAAGATGCAATCGAACTAACATGCAAGAAGAGATGTTAATGAACATTAATGCACATAAGTAAGACACACAACATACAAGTAATAAACATATGCATGAGTTGTGAGTGTGTGCAACTATCTCTTCAAGACAAGTAAGCACAAAGAAATATACCTTCGGTGCTTATCAACACGAGGTCTTCGAAAGGGCTTCGAACAATAAACCCGATACCTAGGCTACCCTTACAAAGAACCCCAATATGTGGTTTGTCCACGAAATAAGCCAATCAACAAATGGGAACCTTACAATCTCCCCCTTTGGCTATTTCGTGACAAAACCACCACTCACATTGATTCCTCACAAAGAAATAGAAACTACGGGACTACAATGATATTCTATATTACAAAGAGATAAGAAAATAAAACTTGAAGTCTTCAACCTCTTGTAGAATAACCAATCCCTGAAAATAAGTTTCTAACATTTCCAATACAAGTAAAGTGTGAGATGAATCAAGTGAGAACAAAAACAAGCATTTGCATTTTAAAAGTTTAGGCACAACATTATGAAATGTATGTGTATGCAATGCTCCCCCGAACGGGTTACTCCCCCTCAACGAATGTTCTCCCCAATACGCACAATTGCCTCTATTTTGCAACTCCCCTTACCATATACTACTCCCCCTTTTTGTCATGATATAGGCAAAGGAGTAGTCCCCAACCGGGTCACTCATAGCAACGAGAGATATAAGCATGCAAGATATTTGCATATATATATAAGTCACTTCATGCACCTCAATTAATTGAAGAGAAACAAGGAGATTTATTTGAAAGAAAATGTGTGAATCAAACATGCTTTGCATACAAGACATGTAGCATTCAAGTCCAAAAAAAAACAATGGTATTTGGCAAAGCAAATGACAAGGTTTGTAATAAGAATTCAAACCAATTTCACCAATGTCATGAGTAAAGCAAGGATATAGAATACATTGATTTCAATTTAAGAACAACTATATCCAACTTTATAAGCGAAACATGGCATGAGCGACTTTGCACCCTTTTTGATTTTTCCGGATAAGATATCCGTATGATAGTAGCCATGTTCAACCAATAAAGAAAGAGAGACATTTGGAATGTAAATTCCTTTGAACGGATACAAGATCCTTTATTCATTTTGAGTCTCATAAGCTTTCACACAAGGTTTTGCATTTTAAGAATATGCACTCATCAATTCATGCTTTTCATGTGAGCATGTGATATGAATTTCATGCTTTTTCATTTGACATTAGCATGTTATTAAAGAATCATCATGTCATGGAGATAATCATAGGTCATTCAAATCATACTTCCTACATACATCTCCTAGTCCAAAAATGCATGTTTGAACATAAATATGACATGGATTGTAAACAAGCAAGGTTCACACTTATTGAATTGAAAACATATATACATATGTGCAACCAAGCTTACTCAAACAATTAAAAGAAGAGGCATAAGTTATTTCAAATTTTTTGCAAGTGACAAGAATGCAAAATAGCTCTCTTTGCTTGAGTTCCCCATATGGGGTCAATCATAGAACATCACTCCACAAGACATATCCCAATAGATCTACTAAGAGTTTTTAATCGAATAGCATCTAAGGGTTTAGTGAATAAGTCCGCAAGTTGATCATTAGTACCTACATGTTCAAGTACTATGCATTTATTTTCAACAAGCTCTCTAATGAAGTGATGGCGGATGTCAATATGCTTAGTTCTAGAATGTTGTATCGGATTCTTGGAAATATTAATAGCACTCATGTTATCACAAAAGAGAGTGAGAGTACCTTGGTTGAATCCGTAGTGTACTAGCATTTGCTTCATCCATAGGAGTTGTGTGCATCCACTCCCCGCGGCTATGTATTCGGCCTCGGCCGTGGACAAGGAAATCGAGTTTTGCTTCTTGCAAAACCAAGACACCAAGTTGTTGCCTAGAAAGAAGCAACCGCCCGATGTGCTCTTCCTATCATCACAATTTCCTGCCCAATCCGCATCACTATATCCTACAAGACTAGGATTAGTGTCAAAAGAGTACCAAATTCCATAGTTGGATGTCCCATTCACATAGCGAATGATTCTCTTTACGGAAGAGAGATGGGACTCCTTAGGATCCGCTTGGTACCTAGCACACACACCCACACTAAAGGAGATATCGGGCCTACTTGCGGTCAAATAGAGCAAGCTACCTATCATGCCACGATATAACGTTTGTTTCACACTTTTACCACTAGCATCCTTGCTTAGCTTCAAAGTGGTACTCATGGGTGTATTACAATGTTTGGCATTCTCTAAACCAAACTTCTTCACTAGGTTTTTGGCATATTTGGCTTGGGTTATGAAAATCCCATAATCTAATTGCCTAATTTGCAAACCTAGGAAGTAACTAAGCTCACCAACAAGACTCATCTCAAATTCATGAGACATGACATCAACAAATTGTTGGACCTTGGTGTTGTTGGTGGAGCCAAATACAATGTCATCAACATAGATTTGAGCTATAAATAACTCATCTTTGTTTCTCTTGATAAACAAGGTCTTGTCAACACTACCTCTTGTGTAGTCATTGTCAACAAGAAATTGAGTGAGGCGCTCATACCAAGCCCTCGGTGCTTGTTTCAACCTATATAGTGCCTTCTTGAGGCGATAGACATGGTTGGGGTGGTGTGCATCCACAAACTCCTTGGGTTGTTCAACAAACACTTCCTCTTGCAACAAGCCATTGAGGAAGGCACTCTTGACATCCATTTGGTGCAATTTGAACTTGTGCACACAAGAAATGGACAAGAGAAGCCTAATGGACTCTAAACGGGCAACGGGAGCAAATGTCTCCTCAAAGTCGATACCCTCAATTTGAGAGTACCCTTGTGCTACAAGTCTAGCCTTATTCCGCACTATGTTGCCATCCTCATCGGATTTGTTCCTAAATATCCATTTAGTGCCTATGACATTAGTGGTCTTAGGCCTAGGAACTAGAGTCCAAACCTCATTCCTTTCGAATTGGTTTAGCTCTTCTTGCATGGCAAGAACCCAAAATTCATCATTTAAGGCTTCTTCAACCTTTTTGGGTTCAATTTGAGAGGTGTAGCATATGTAGCTAATAAGATTAGCAATTTGATGTCTAGTCCTAACACCCTCATTTACATCTCCAATAATATCCTCTTTGTTATGGAGTCTTCTAACCCATGGAGCGGGTTCATTAGAGTCCAAGATAGGGACTCTAGTAGTGGGTTGTGTGACTTCATCATTTTCATTAGATGTCCCAACATTGGGAGTCACCACAACCCTCTCCAAAGGAGAAACATCACTAAAAACAACCTCCTCCTCATGATCATTAGACTTGAGCCTAGTATCATCAAATACGACATTGGATGATTCCATAACACTTAGAGTTTTTAAATTGAAAACTCTATAGGCTCTACTATTCAAGGCATAGCCAATAAAAATACCCTCATCACTCTTAGCATCGAATTTGCCAAGTTGATCACGGTCATTTAAAATGTAGCATTTGCTTCCAAAAGTGTGGAAGTAGCTAACATTTGGCCTCTTGCCTTTCCATAACTCATAGGAGGTATTTCTAGTACCGGGCCTTAGGAAAACACGATTCCCTATATAGCAAGCCGTATTGACGGCTTCGGCCCATAGGTTCCTTGGGACATTGTTGCTAAGCAACATCACACGGGCCATCTCTTGAAGGACCCTATTCTTCCTCTCAACAACTCCATTTTGTTGAGGTGTCCTAGGAGCCGAGAACTCATGGGAGATGCCTAACCTATTGCAATAGCTTTCAAATGAGGCATTCTCAAATTCCCTCCTATGGTCACTTCTAATCCGTTTTATGCTTTTAATATTAGAATTCATCTCATTTTGTATTTTATTACAAAGCATTTTAAACTTATCAAAAGTTTCGGATTTTTCTCTAAGAAAATATGTCCATGTGAACCTAGAGAAATCATCAACACAAACAAAAATGTATCTCTTTCCACCCAAACTTTCGGTTTGCATGGGACCCATGAGGTCCATGTGGAGAAGCTCAAGAGGCTCCTTGGTGGTGAGATACTTACCCTTTTTGTGCATGCTTTTAGTTTGCTTTCCTTGTTGGCAAGGTCCACAAACACCATTGGCTTTCTTCCCAAGCTTAGGGAGGCCACGCACACAATTGAACTTTCCAAGGGTCCGTAGATCCCTAAAGTTCATGTGGCCAAGTCTTTCATGCCACAACTCAATTTGCTCATCCATGGACACATGATTAGATACAATACTAGCTTCAAGACAATAACAATTGTCGCTAGATCTCATGCCCTTCAACAAGGTTTGTCCATCGGGTTTTAGGATAGAGCAATAATCTTTAGAAAACAAGACGGAATATCCTTCATCACTAAGATGTGAAATGCTTATTAAATTGGCTTTCAAGCCATCAACAAATAAAGCATTGGATAAGGAGGGTAATCCGGGAACGGAAATGGTTCCTTTCCCTACAACATTTCTTTTGGATCCATCACCAAAAGTGACATTTCCACCTTCCTCCATAACAAGGGTCTCGAAGAAACTCTTGTTTCCCGTCACGTGCCTAGAGCACCTACTATCCAAATACCAAAAATTAGAAGAATTTGCCTTCAAGGCTATTTGTGCAACATGGCAAACATTTTTATTCTTTCTAATCCACTTAGCAACAATTTTAGATTTCTTAGTGGTCTTTGGTACATGTGCTCTACTATTCCTAGGATCATGCAAATCAATATTGTTAATCCTAGGAACATGCATCTTGGCTCTATTCTTTCTCTTTTCTATCATGCTTCGTGTTCTACACATTTTAATATATTGAAAGCAATTTGGTCTAATATGACCATCACAACCACAATAGTGACATATAGGGATGAAAAAAGGAATCATACCTCGTCTTTGTGCATGTATGAGAGCTTGTCTATGTCTTTGTGGATAAGTGGGTTCAATCCATCTTCGTTGTTGAACCGGTCTAGGTTGCTTCCAAGCTTGAGGTTGCATGATAGGTCTCTTTCCTTTGTGAGCCATTTGTGGAGGAATGTTGGCTTGAGGGACCCTAGGGGGTTGAGCTTGAGGTTGCCTTCTTGGCCCCATCTTCACTTGTGCATTTGAGCATTGTCCTACTTCTAATTTCTTCTTAGGAGCTTGCACCAATGAAGCTTCTTTACTCCCCAAACTCTTAACAAAAGTGGTCTTCTTGGAAGTGGAAGTCTCCATATCATCTTCAAACCCGAGACCTCTCTTGTCACTTGGGCTCTTTCCAACACCAAGTAAATGATCAAGCTTCTTGGTGCTAGAACCTATCCTAACCAAGGACCCTTTAACTTCTATAAGTTCCCTCTTCAAGCCTTCTTCACTTCTCTTGGATAAGTCTAACTCCTCAATTAACTTATCCTCTCTCCTCTTCAACCTTTCCACTTGTTCACTTAAGTGGTCATTGTGAGCCGAAAGTTCAAGGTTCTTTTCTCTCAACCTCTCAATCTTTCTTGTGCTTTTAATTGCTAAATCATTGAACTCGGCATGGTATTTAGCAAGCACCTTTTGCTCCACAAATTTCTTTATGGAATTAGAAGAGGAGTCACTTTCTTCTTTACTAGAGTCAATTTCCTCTTGACTCATATCCTCTCTCTCACTAGCACTTTTGCTCTTGTGAGATGAGGCAAAAGCTAGGAAGTTAGCCATGAGCTCTTCTTCACTTGAAGTCTCATCTTCCTCATTTGAGCCATCACTACTCCCACTCCAAGTGGCGGCCATCACTTTGTCCTTCTTCTTTTCATTGTGATTAGCACATTCGGGGGCAAAGTGACCAATCCTACCACATTCAAAGCATCGGACCCCTTTCCTTTCGGTTCTCTCTTGTCTAGGCTCAAACTTCCTGAAGGAACCTTTTTTCTTCAAGTCTTGTCCTCTTGACCCAAATCCCTTCTTCTTCTTGAACCCCATAACCTTATTAAACCTTTTCACGAATAAGGCAAGGTCTTCATCCGAGTCATGCTTTGCCTCTTTTGCATCCTTAGATGCTTTCAAAGCTATTCCTTTAGACTTTTTAGGAGGAGTAGTGGTGCTAGGAGCCTTCCTAGACTCATATGCAAGGAGACGTCCAATCACCTCACTTGGCTTCATATCCATGTAGCCACTATTTTCTTCTATGGCCGTCACCTTTGATTCAAACCTATCGGGGAGAAATCTCATAATTTTTTGCTTGACTCTCCTATCCGAATATGGGTCTCCGAGTTGATGGCTTTGATTTACAATGTCCATCAATTTGATTTCAAAGTCATTGAAGCATTCATCCTCTCCCATCCTAAGTAGCTCAAATTGAGTTTGGAGGACTTGAAGCTTGGACTCATTCACCACCTCGGTTCCCTCATGTGCAACTTGAAGGATGTCCCATGCCACTTTTGCAATCTGAGTATTCTGAATAAGCTTGTATTGATTCTCATCCATTGCACACATGATGGCATGCATAGCCTTCCTATTCCACTTAGAAGCCTCAAACTCTTGCGCGTTCTATTGCGCCTTAGGCTTCAAAACTTCTTCTCCTCCACCACCGGGAGTCATCTTGGGTAGATCATATCCGTCTTCCACCGCTATCCATGCACGGTCATGAATTTGGCATATGTAGGATTCCATCTTCCCTTTCCATTGGGAATAGTTCAAACCGGTAAGAAGTGGAGGCCTTGTGCTAGAAGCACCTTCGTGGCCACCACCATTTCCACCGTTTCCACTCATAGTGTTTATGAATGAATGAAATGAATGCAAATGTATGAATGATCAAAAATCACACAAAATGCAAAACACACCAAAAAAAAAAACAAGGATCACCTATGTATGTCTAGGAACCCCGCTCTGATACCAATTGAAACAAATAATAGCACGGTGTGTATAAAACTATCTAAAAGGGGGGTGAATAGATTTTAAGCTTTTTACCCAATTTTTCGAATAAGACAAAATTACGAATTTACCCCTAAATAGATAAAGCAATAAATCAAGTATAAAATGCGGAAATTAAATAAGACTTGATTTTTACGTGGAAACCCTCACGGGAAAAACCACGGGCTAGTAAGTAAGCCACACTCGAACCTCAAATCCACTAAATGTGTAAAACGATTACAACCTAATCCCGGAAGTAATCACACACCTACCTAATCCCGGTATGAGTGAACCTAGTCCAATTTCGCTTGCGATCTAAGCAACCTAATCCCGGATGCTACACACAAGACTTACTTTCTCTATGAAGAGAATAACAACCCTAAGTGAATATATGAATATTCAAAATGCAACATAGAGCAAGGGAAACCCTATATGCTTATCTAAGATGATTAATATGCAATTGGAGCAATCCTAGATATCAAAACTAAATGACATGTTCAATCAAATAGTTTAGCTAATCAAGATTAGCACAAAACCTAATTAGCTATCACAATACAACTTCTCAAACATACATCATACTAATCTCAAACTTGTATTCAAAGTATATAAAATAACATACAAGTAATTAATTGAGATTGCTTGTTAAGAGAAACACAAAATATGTAAGATATTAGTGAAAAGCTTACCAAGCAAAATATGATGAAGAATCCATGCAAGATGTCATCTAGATGATCAAGGATGATGCTAGATGATGATTGATGATCATGAAAAAGTGTTTGAGTAATCTAAAAATGAGTTCTTTGGAATTTTTCTTCTCTTTGAAAAATATCCTAAGTATGGAATCTGAATATGAACTCTTGTAATTGACCTAAAGTCAAAGTGGCATATATATAGGAGGCCAAAACAAAGTGTGGTCGTTTTAATAAGTTTGCCTCAAAATTGCCTTGGGCGCTGTACGTAGAGCGCCTCTTGTACAGCGCCTGTACAACGCCCCAACTCTGTTCTCACGGGAAAACAGAGTGGCGCTGTACGTAGAGCGCTTTGTACAGCACTTTGTACAGCGCCTGTACAGCGACCGAATTAAATCGATCAGGTCTGAACAACGCTCAATGGGCGCTGTTCGTACAGCGCTTCTGTAGAGCGCTTTTGGGAGCGCCCAATGCAAAAATGCAATCCTAAGTCTAAGCATGACAATGCAATTGGATATGCAAGATGCAATCGAACTAACATGCAAGAAGAGATGTTAATGAACATTAATGCACATAAGTAAGACACACAACATACAAGTAATAAACATATGCATGAGTTGTGAGTGTGTGCAACTATCTCTTCAAGACAAGTAAGCACAAAGAAATATACCTTCGGTGCTTATCAACACGAGGTCTTCGAAAAGGCTTCGAACAATAAACCCGATACCTAGGCTACCCTTACAAAGAACCCCAATATGTGGTTTGTCCACGAAATAAGCCAATCAACAAATGGGAACCTTACAGGTCCTATGCAAACCGAGAGTTTAGGTGGAAAGAGATACATTTTTGTTTGTGTTAATGATTTCTTTAGATTTACATGGACATATTTTCTTAGAGAAAAATCCGAAACTTTTGATAAGTTTAAAATGCTTTGTACTAAAATACAAAATGAAATGAATCTAACATTAAAAGCATTAAACGGATTAGAAGTGACCATGGGAGGGAATTTGAGAATGCCTCATTTGAAAGCTATTGCAATAGCTTAGGCATCTCCCATGAGTTCTCGGATCCTAGGACACCTCAACAAAATGGAGTTGTTAAGAGGAAGAATAGGGTCCTTTAAAAGATGGCCCGTGTGATGTTGCTTAGCAACAATGTCCCTAGGAACCTATGGGCCGAAGCCGTCAATACGACTTGCTATATAGGGAATCGTGTTTTCCTAAGGCCCGGATCTAGAAACACCTCCTATGAGTTATAGAAAGGTAGGAAGCCAAATGTTAGCTACTTCCACACATTTGGAAGCAAATGCTACATTTTAAATGACTGTGATCAACTTGGCAAATTTGATGCTAAGAGTGATGAGGGTATCTTTATTAGCTATGCCTTGAATAGTAGAGCCTATAGAGTTTTCAACTTGAAGACTCGAACCGTCATGGAATCATCGAATGTTGTTATTGATGATACAAGGCTCAAGTCTAATGACCATGAGGAGGAGGAAGTTTTAGAGGATGATTCTCCTTTGGAGAGGGTTGTGGTGACTCCCAATGTTGGGACGTCTAATGACAATAATGAAGTCACACAACCTATTACTAGAGTCCCTCTCTTGGACTCTAATGAACCAGCTCCATGGGTTAGAAGACTTCATAACCAGGAGGGTGTTATTGGAGATGTGAATGAGGGTGTTAGGACAAGGCGTCAAATAGCTAATCTCATTAGCTTTACATGCTACACCTCTCAAATTGAACCCAAAAAGGTTGATGAAGCCTTGAATGATGAGTTTTGGGTTCTTGCTATGCAAGAAGAGCTAAACCAATTCGAAAGGAATGAGGTTTGGACTCTAGTTCCTAGGCCTAAAAGCACTAATGTGATAGGCACCAAGTGGATTTATAGGAACAAATCTGATGAGGATGGCAACATAGTGCAGAACAAGGCTAGACTTGTAGCACAAGGGTACTCTCAAATTAAGGGTATCGACTTTGAGGAGATATTTGCTCCTGTTGCCCGGTTAGAGTCCATTAGGCTTCTCTTGTCCATTTCTTGTGTGCACAAGTTCAAATTGCACCAAATGGATGTCAAGAGTGCCTTCCTCAATGGCTTCTTGCAAGAGGAAGTGTTTGTTGAACAACCCAAGGGGTTTGTGGATGCACACCACCCCAACCATGTCTATCGCCTCAAGAAGGCACTATATAGGTTGAAACAAGCACCGAGGGCTTGGTATGAACGCCTCACTCAATTTCTTGTTCACAATGACTACACAAGAGGTAGTGTTGACAAGACCTTGTTCATCAAGAGAAACAAAGATGAGTTATTTATAGCTCAAATCTATGTTGATGACATTGTATTTGGCTCCACCAACAACACCAAGGTCCAACAATTTGTTGATGTCATGTCTCATGAATTTGAGATGAGTCTTGTTGGTGAGCTTAGTTACTTCCTAGGTTTGCAATTAGGCAATTAGATGATGGGATTTTCATACCCCAGCAATATGCCAAAAACCTAGTGTAGAAGTTTGGTTTAGAGAATGCCAAACATTGTGATACACCCATGAGTACCACTTTAAAGCTAAGTAAGGATGCTAGTGGTAAAAGTGTGGAACAAACTCTATATCGGGGCATGATAGGTAGCTTGCTTTATTTGACCGCAAGTAGGCCCGATATATCTTTTAGTGTGGGTGTGTGTGCTAGGTACCAAGCGGATCCCAAGGAGTCCCATCTCTCTTCCGTAAAGAGAATCATTCGCTATGTGAATGGGACTTCCAACTATGGGATTTGGTACTCTTTTGACACTAATGCTAGTTTTGTAGGCTTTAGTGATGCGGATTGGGTAGGAAATTGTGATGATAGGAAAAGCACATCGGGCCGTTGCTTCTTCCTAGGCAACAACTTGGTGTCTTTGTTTTGCAAGAAGCAAAACTCGATTTCCTTGTCCACGGCCGAGGCCGAGTACATAGCCGCAGGGAGTGGATGCACACAACTCCTATGGATGAAGCAAATGCTAGTAGACTATGGATTCAACCAATGTACTCTCACTCTCTTTTGTGATAACATGAGTGCCATTAATATTTCCAAGAATCCGGTGCAACATTCTAGAACTAAGCATATTGACATCCGCCATCACTTCATTAGAGAGCTTGTTGAAAATAAATGCATAGTACTTGAACATGTAGGTACTAATGATCAACTTGCGGACCTATTTACTAAACCCTTAGATTCTACTCGATTTAAAACGCTAAGTAGATCTATTAGGATATGTCTTTTGGAGTGATGAGTTTTGTATTTGACCCCATATGGGGAACTCAAGCAAAGAGAGCTATTTTGCATTCTTGTATCTTGCAAAAAATTCTAAATAACTTATGCCTCTTCTTTTAATTGTTTGAGTAAGCTTGGTTGCACATATGTATATATGTTTTCAATTCAATAAGTGTGAACCTTGCTTGTTTACAATCCATGTCATATTTATGTTCAAACATACATTTTTGGACTAGGAGATGTATATAGGAAGTATGATTTGAATGACCTAAGATTATCTCCATGACATGATGATTCTTAAATAACATGCTAATGTTAAATGAAAAAGCATGAAATTCATATAACATGCTCACATGAAAAGCATAAATTGATGATTGCATATTCTTAAAATGCAAAACCTTGTGTGAAAGCTTATGAAACTCAAAATGAATAAAGGATCTTGTATTCATTCAAAGGAATTTACATTCCAAATGTCTCTCTTTCTTTATTGGTTGAACATGACTACTATCATACGGATATCTTATCCGAAAAAATCAAAAAGGGTGCAATGTCACTCATGCCATGTTTTGCTTATAAAGTTGGATATAGTTATTCTTAAATTGAAGTCAATATATTCTATATCCTTGCTTTACTCATGACTTTGGTGAAATTGGTTTGAATTCCTATTAGAAACCTTTGTCATTTGCTTTGACAAATACCATTGTATTTTGGACTTGAATGCTACATGTCTTGTATGCAAAGCATATTTGATTCACACATTTTCTGTCTAATAAATCTCCTTGTTTCTCTTCAATTAATTGAGATGCATAAAGTGACTTATATTAATTATGCAAATCTTGCATGCTTCTATCTCTCGTTGCTATGAGTGACCCGGTTGGGGACTACTCCTTTGCCTATATCATGACAAAAAGAGGGAGTAGTATATGGTAAGGGGAGTTGCAAAATATAGAAGCAATTGTGCATATTGGGGAGAACATTCATTGAGGGAGAGTAACCCGTTGAGGGGGAGCATTGCATACACACAAATTTCATAATGTTGTGCCTAAACTTTTAAAACGCAAATGCTTGTTTTTGTTCTCACTTGATTAATCTCACATTTCACTTGTATTGGAAAATATAGAAATCTTATTTTCAGGGCTTGATTATTCTACAAGAGATTGAAGACTTGAAGTTTTATTTTCTTATCTCTTTGTGTTGTAGAAAATCATAGTTGTCCCGTAGTTTCTATTTTTTTTTTTTTTGTGAGGAATCAATGTGAGTGATGGTTTTGTCACGAAATAGCCAAAGGGGGAGATTGTAAGGTTCCCATTTGTTGATTGGCTCATTTCGTGGACAAACCACATGTTGGGGTTGTAAGGTTCCCATTTGTTGATTAGCTTATTTCGTGGACAAACCACATGTTGGGGTTCTTTGTAAGGGTAGCTAGGTATCGGGTTATTGTTCGAAGCCTTTGAAGACCTCGTGTTGATAAGCACCGAAGTATATTTCTTTGTGCTTACTTGTCTTGAAGAGATAGTTGCACACACTCACAACTATGCATATGTTTTTATACTTGTATGTTTTGTGTCTTATTTTCGTGCATAAATGTTCATTAACATCTCTTCTTGCATGTTAGTTTGATTGCATCTTGCATATCCAATTGCATTGTTATGCTTAGTCTTAGGATTGCATTTTTGCATTGGCGCTCCCAAAAGCGCTCTACAGAAGCGCTGTACAGACCTGATTGATTTAATTCGGTCGATGTTGGGTCGCTGTACAGGCGCTATACAAAGCGCTGTACAGGCGCTATACAAAGCGCTGTACAAAGCGCTCTACGTACAGCGCCACTCTGTTTTCCCGTGAGAACAGAGTTGGGGCGCTGTACAAGCGCTGTACAAGAGGCGCTCTACGTACAGCGCCAAAGGCAATTTTGAGGCAAACTTATCAAAACGACCACACTTTGTTTTGGCCTCCTATATATATGCCACTTTGACTTTAGATCAATTAAAAGAGTTCATATTCAGATTCCATACTTAGGAGATTTTTCAAAGAGAAGAAAAATTCCAAAGAACTCAATTTAGTTTACTCAAACACTTTTCCATGATCATCAATCATCATCTAGCATCTTCCTTGATCATCTAGATGACATCTTGCATGGAATCTTCATCATACTTCGCTTGGTAAGCTTTTCACTAATATCTTACATATTTTGTGTTTCTCTTATCAAGCAATCTCAATTAATTACTTGTATGTTATTTTATATACTTTGAATATAAGTTTGAGATTAGTAGGATGTATGTTTGAGAAGTTGTATTGTGATAGCTAATTAGGTTTTGTGCTTAATCTTGATTAGCTAAACTATTTGATTTGACATGTCATTTAGTTTTGATATCTAGGATTGCTCTAATTGCATATTAATCATCTTAGATAAGCATATAGGGTTTCCCTTGCTCTATGTTGCATTTGATATTCATATATTCACTTAGGGTTGTTATTCTCTTCATAGAGAAAGTAAGTCTTGTGTGTAGCATCCGGGATTAGGTTGCTTAGATCGCAAGCAAATTGGACTAGGTTCACTCATACCGGGATTAGTAGGTGTGTGATTACTTCATCCGGGATAGGTTGTAATTGTTTTACACATTTAGTGGATTCGAGGTTCGAGTGTGGCTTACTTACTAGCCCGTGTTTTTCCCGTGAGGGTTTCCACGTAAAATCAAGTCTTATTTAATTTCCGCATTTTATACTTGATTTATTACTTTATCTATTTAGGGGTAAATTCGTAATTTTGACTAACATGAAAAATTGGGTAAAAAGCTTAAAATCTATTCACCCCCCCTCTAGATAGTTTTACACACACCGGTGCATTAGTGTTTCAATTGGTATCAGAGCGGGTTCCTAGACATACTTAGGTGATCCTTCTTTTTGGTGTGTTTGCAGTTTGTGTGATTTTTGATCATTCATACATTTGCATTCATTTCATTCATTCATAAACACTATGAGTGGAAACAGTGGAAATGGGTGGTTGCCACGAGGTGCTTCAAGCACAAGGCCTCCACTTCTTACCGGTTTTAAATTATTCCCATGGAAGGGAAGATGGAATCTTACATATGCCAAAGTTCATGACCGTGCATGGATGGCGGTGGAAGACGGATATGATCTACCCAGATGACTCCCGGTGGTGGAGGAGAAGAAGTTTTGAAGCCTAAGGCACAATGGAACCGCCAAGAGTTTGAGGCTTCTAATGGAATAGGAAGGCTGCATGCCATCATGTGGGCAATGGATGAGAATCAATACAAGCTTATTCAGAATACTCAGATTGCAAAAAGTACATGGCCATCATTCAACACGAAAAAACTGATTTCCCTCCACTTTCAAGGAGTCCAAACTCAA